>PVJO010010140.1:0-66003 GCA_004026905.1 Hystrix cristata
AGATAGTATTCAAAAGAGAGGAGAACTAGATAGGGAAAAGGGGGATAAAGAAGAAGGTTAAAAGAAAAGTTAGATGAAAGGGGATAAAATGGAAAACTGTAACTACACTTGTTGCAAATAGGGAGGGGTGGGTGAATGGAAGGGAGGGGAGGGGAAGGGGGGGAAGAGGGGGGAAAACCAAGATGTATCATGTACAGGTACAAAATAACCATGTTGATTATGATCATTATGTATACAATGTACCAATACATGTTCTTGGTAAAAATAAATAAAAAAAAATTATTACAGTAAAAGACTCATTACAATAAAGGATTCATTGCTATGAATCACCCTCAGTTTAAACACATTTATCCCATTGTTCCTGGTAATGTGTCATAAGTAATTTAAACGTTTGCTGTACTTTTTGGTCACCCCTGTATTCCCACCCTGCCACCTTTGTGGTCCCTTGTCCTGGTTCTTGGGCATCCTTGTGGCCTTGTAGGCAGTGAGCACAGCTGGGTGAACTCTGGAGCTGGGTGCAAATCCGGAGCACTATGTCCTCCATGGGCTGCCGTTCCTCAGTGAGTATGTTTTGGGTGTGCCCTTGTGCGCAGCACTGGGCGCCAGGGCACACACACATTTCCTGTTCTCTTGGAGCTCACACTCAGGAGAGACAGATTTCTCAACACCATCCCACTCCGAAGTGTGAAATCAGCCTAGGACAAATGCCATGAAGGAGCTGTGCCCGGGGCTGGAAGAGCCCACGTCAGACAAGGCGGGCAGCCTGGAAAGTGGAGAAGAAGCTTTGTGGGATGCAGCGCTTGAACTGGGGCAAGCAGGATGAGATACAGTGAACCAGATGAAGAGAGGGAAGAGCATTTGGTGAAAGGGCAGGGCATGTGCAGCCACTCCATGGCCAGAGAAGGCAAGACCGAGTATGAGGGGCCTGGTGTGAGATGGGGCTGGGCCACACACACAAGTCCTGGCGGCCTTGTTATGGGGTCTGATCTTTACCCTGGAAAAGTGGGGTGCTACTGAGGGGTTTGGAAAAATGGGAAGACAGATCAGATCAGTGTTTTGGAAAGGAACCACCTTTTCTAGCAGACGTGGGGAGGAAAATAGGAGTTTCTTTGTATTTCGGTTTTGCCCCACCTTGACACGTGTCCTTATAAGACATTTCCGTATCTCTGTGCTTAGCACGTTGAGTGTTTTACTAGCTGCACAGGCTTTAGGAAGGACGGAGCAGAAGAACAGGAAATTCAGAAATACTGAATTTTGCACTCTTTAGAGAATATTTTTCCCATCTTACAGTCAAGGAAAATGGACTCTGTCAAGGAGCTCACAGAATAGCAGGATGGACCATCGCTGCACCATTGCTAGTGTTTCTCAGCTACAGCAGGGGGACTTGCACCCACGCTACCCCACTAGCGTGTGTGTGGGACCCTGAAGCTGCCCTGGGAGGCCTGGGGCTTGGTCAAGGGTACAGAGCAGCTGCTTGCCCTCGACAGGGTAGCAGGTCCAAGGCCAAGGCAGGCAGCCAGGAGCCACTGCGCCCCAGCGTGGGAATACCAGGCCTGCCCGGTTCCTGCTCATTCTACAAGGGAGAAAGGAACTAGGGAGAAAGAGGGATCAAGATACGGAGTGGACAGTAGGTCACTGAGATAGCTCAGAATTGTCCTCTAAGTAAGTCTTCAGGGTAAGAAGAAACAGAGTGAGCCGAAGAGGCGAGAGAAAGCATTTCACATGAGCTGACTGAAGAAAAGTGACGTGAATGGTAACGGTACATATCACTGTTTTTACCCAACTTCTTTCTACTGGGAAATTCTACAGTGCGAGCGTCTCTTGTTGACAAGGATTTCCGCCCCATTGCTTTGTATCTCTGGATCCAGTGCATGGTGTTTTATAGGATGGTACATTGAGCTACTCAAGAAAATGGCTTGTCCCAAATTCAGGCAGAGTCTCTTGGTGGCAGACCTGCCCATCTGGGCCCAGACGAGCAACCTGGCTCCCCTGGAAGATGAAGCAGGATTCCCCTCAGCAGTCACTAGGAATCTGCATGCTGCTGTGTCTCTCCCCAGAGCAGGCTCTTTTCAGATCTGGCAAGAGAGGACGCATGCCAAGTAATCCTGGCCATCAAAGTAGATTTCCCAAAGCCACCATCTTTAAAACTGCAAATGTAGTGGTGAGGCCCAGAATCCAAAGTTTATACAGATTTTTTTTTTTCCTCAGCATGTATGTTGGGAGATACGTTGAACGTTTCAAAAGGTTTGTGAGTCCTTCTAAACATCTCTGTGTCCGCCTCTTCTCAAAGTGGATCGGGAGCTTCCAGAGAGGTTGCCATTGCTGGCTGGGACCCAGACCCTGCCGACGCAGAAACGGCTTCTGTCTCCCCAAGAGCTGTGCCATCACCCCCTGGCTCTCACATCCGTCTACAGCAAACAACAAAAACAAGGTGGCTGTGACTCTCATGATGTCTGTATTTCTTTGATTTAGCCTGCATAGCTTTTTTAATTAATGAGTTTCGAAGTCTAGCCAAGTTTTAAAAACACAGTTTTTTGGTTTGTCTTGAAAACATCAAGACTTAGATGAAGGAAGTGGTATTGTCACAGGCCAGCAGTTGACGTGGTGAATTAGGGGCGACAGCTCTCTTCCTCACTAAACACCCTCCACTGGCTTCTGTGGCCGCCTCTGCCCTCTGTGAGACTGTAGCCAGCAGGGCTGCTCTGGAGCTGAGGGGACAGAATGTGGCTGAGGATGAGGAGAAGGCCTGGTGAATGTGGGAAGCCTCGGGGGCACCTGGGTGCGCGTAGCCCAGCTGTGGCCACAGCAGGCAGGGCCACAGCAGTGGGAGGACTCAGCGTGGCTTTGTGGGCGGGGCCACACAGTGGGGCTGGCCTGGGGGAGGAAGAAAAGAAAGCGTGCCCCAGGACATTCGCTGGGTGCAATCTGGGCCTCTCCCGGAGCTCCTAGGCAGGTGACTCACTGCCAGCTCCGACTGGAAGTAGTTTTAGCTAGCATAAGCTGGAATGTTCCTCAAAAGTCTTCTGTGAAGAGGTGGGGCCTTATATTCATCAGTGGTTTAGTCCATCTATGAATTCATAGCTGTCTTGTTAGGAGGTGGGCCTGGCCTGAAGAGGCAGGTCACTTGGAATGGTGTATTCTTGTCCCTGGCTCCTGCTGGCAGCTGCCCTGGGTCGAGCAGTTTTCCTCCCCCAGTCTCTTCCAGCATGCTGACTTTGGACTGAACCCACTGGAAACTGTCACCCAAACAAACCTTCCTCCTTTAAGGTGTGGATATGAGCATTGTGTTGCAGCGATGGGAAAGTGACTAACACAAAATGCTACTTAAACTTCTGTTTCTAGCAATATGGTGGCCGTGCTACTTAGAATGATCCTGCCACTGCTGGACAGGCAAGAGGTAAAGAGCCCTTCGACGTCAACAACAGAGTGAAAATAAGACTCTTGGAACACAAGCAAATGCCAAAGTTAGCTCAACCTAGAAAATACCTGATTACTGGGAAAACCTTGAGTTTCCATTTTGATGGCGAGGCAACGAGAGAAAGTCAAACTTGGGGACAAAAACCGGGGAGTCTTAGAGTAGAGGCCTACAGAAACTAGAACTCCATACGACTGTTGAAAAGAAGGCAACATAACTAAAAGACTGAACTAGAAAAGGTGGGACTAATACAAAAGGAACAAAATAAAATGATAGAATTAAAAGTATTAGTTAAACAAAATTCATACAAATTGACTGATGATCTTGGTGAAATATATTGTCAAAAATATAAAATCCAGTTCATAAACCAGAAAAGCATCTTAAATGCTGTATAAAGATACAGAAAGGTTGAAGGCAAAAGGATGAGAGGGAGGTACCAGAGAAAACCATCATTCTAATGCTGATATGAGAGAAATCTGGCTTTAAAGCAAAAAAGCATCAGCAGGGATATAGCAGGTCACTTTGTAATGACAAGATTCAGTTCACCTGGAAAATAAGATAGCTCTCTTCGTTCAAACAACACCGTTTCAAAACATACAAAGTAAAAATTGAGAGCTCTTCAAAGAAAAATTTACAAAGCCATTGGCGGAATGAAGATTTTTAAGAAGACAGCTCAATATTTAATAGGGCAAATATATAAAACCTATTAAGAATGTAGAAGAGTTTCATAGTACAATAATTGAGCTTTACTCCACGAGCCACATCCATACCACACCCTCCAGGAGCCCATCTGTACCACACCCTCCACAGCTCTAGAATGCATGATCTTCTCAAGTACACACAGATCATATAGAATAAAGTGAACATGTTAGGTCAAAGAGTGTGCTGCAACAAATTTGAAAAACTGAAACCATGTGGAATATGTTCTCTGAAGACAATGGAATTATGCTAAAAAGCAAGAGTAGAAAACCAACCAGAAAATCCCTTCCATTCAGAAATAAAAAATAAAAACATCTTTTAAATAACCCATGAGTCAAAGAAGAAATGATATTGGAAATTAGAATACATTTAGAAGTCAAAATAACAATCATAATATATAACAAAACTACAGCCCTAATCTCATACATTATTAGTAAAAATGCAGAAATCCAGAGAATTACTGATCTAAGCATTTGCCCAGGGGGAGCAAGAAAAAGGACAGCATAATACATTCAGGAAAACTGGTGGAATTAAATGAAATATTAAATAGTTTTCTTTGTGTGTGTGGGTGCTGGGGATTGAACTCAGGGCCTTGCACTTGCTAAGCAAGCACTCTACCACTGAGTTAAATCCCCAACCCCGCAATATTAAGTATAAATAAATAAATATGAGCACAAATATGTAAGCTGGTTCTTTGAAAAAGTAAAAGAAAATGGACAAATCTCTGCTGCGATTAACCCTGAAAATATAAAAATAATAGTCAAATGAAAGAGGGATATATAAATGCTGGATACATTAGGAATAGGAGATACCATGAACACTTTGGAAAGTGGAGCTGGAGTGTAGATCAGTACAGACCAGCGATACGCACGTGCTTAGCATGTATAAGGCTCTGGGTTCAATCTTCACCACCACACCCACACTCAGAACACAAAACAAAGACACAACGACCAGAAAGAGAACAATACCAACTCCCTTCTCAAACTTTGAAAATGAAGATGAAATATGTAAATTATTTGACAGGTGTATTCTACCAAAAATTCAAGTATAATTCTCAATTTATAAAACCTTTCCTAGAATACAGCAGCAACAACAGAAACAGAAAGGATTATTCTGTTTTTCATTTTATGAGGCTAGTAAAATGTTACTATCAAAATCATTCAAGGATCCTACAAGAAAAGAAAGTTATAGGCCAATCTTACTCAAGAATGAATATGTATTAAAAAACTCTACAGGGAATAACAGAAAGCAGAATTGAGGAACACATAAAAAAGATTCATCATGAATAAGCAGGACTTTTCCTAGGAAATCAAGAAAGATTTAACTAAAAATCCATTAATATGATTAATCATGTTAATTAACATATTAAAGAAAAAATCATGTGATACCTTCTATGGATGGTACAAAAATAGATACAATTTACTGTCTATTCATAATAAACTCTCCTGGCACATTAATAGATGGAAACATTCTTAATCTGATAAAGACTACCTATAAAGACCAATTAAACATCAGATTTAACAGTGAAATGTTCAATACATTCCCTCTGAGATAAAAAATAAAACAAGAGTGCCTGTTTTTACTATTTCTATTTAGTTGCATGCAGGAAGCTGAACCAATGAAGTAAAACAGATAAAAATATGAGGACTTAAAAGCCACAAATGAACTTTTGTTATTTGCAGGAAATGTGATTATTACACAGAAAATCCAGAGAGCTCACAGATAAATTAGACAAATTAATAAGAGAGTTTAGTAATTTTTCACAGTGCAGCTGATTAATATAGAAAAATCAATTGCTTTTTCTTTTAATTAACAAATAACTAAATTTAAAATTACACTGAAAATGCTATACTCAGAGGAAGTACAAAGTTGGGGGACTGACAACACAGGAATCGTGATGAAAAGGATACTGGAGAACGAACACACACCAAGGGCACGAATACAGTGCTCAGAATAAGCCTACATAAATGGTCAACTGATCTTCGACAAAAAACAAATTAGATAGTCTTCAAATTGGTGCCGACCAACTGGACACTCATGAGCAAATAAACCCAAACAAAAACCAAACAAAAACCCTGGAAAGAACTAGACAAAGACCTTACACCCTTCTCAAAAAGAAAAGTTAACTCAAAATGAGTTACAGACCTAAATGTAAAACATAAAACTATAAAACTTTTAGAAGATAACATAAGAGAAAATCTATATGATCTTAGATTTGTCGATGACTTTTTATATGACTCCAAAAGGCAAATTCACGAAAGAAAGAATTGATAATCTGGACTTCATTAAAATGAAAAATTTCTGCTTGCTAATAGATATTGCCAAAAGAATAAAAGACACGTCACAGGCTGGCAGGAAATATTTATAAAAGTTATATCTGAAAAGGGACTGTTATTCAAACTATAGAAAAAAATTCTTAAAATTTGACAATAAGAAGACAACCCACTAGAAATGGCCCAAAGACCTTAACAAACATCTCACTAGAGAAGAATAACAGATGAAAACTAGCGTGTGAAAAGATGTTCCGGGGTCGGGGATTAGCGCAGTGGCAGAAAGCTTGCCTAGCATGCGAGAGGCACAGGTTCAATGCCAGGACGTAACGGCCCCCACCAGAGGGAAAAATGCTCCCATCGCGTCACAGTGTGAATTACAACAACGAGAGACCACCACCTTCCTATTGGAACGGCCAAACTCCAGATGACTGAGCACCAGATGCGCAAGAGAAGGTGGAGCCTTCATCGTCGGTGGGAAGGGAAGACGGTATGGTCGCTCCAGAAGACAGTTCGGGCTTCCTTAGAAAACTAAACACACTCCTGTCATGCAACCCAGCAACTGCACACCTTGGTATTTCCTCAAAGGAGGTGGGAATTTATGTCCACATAAAAACCTGTGTATGGATCTTTATAGCAGTTTTATCCAAAATTTTGAAGCAGCTAAGATGTCCTTCAGTAGATGAGTGGGTAAATTAACAGTGGTACATCTAGATAATGGAATACTATTCGGTACAGAAAGAAATGAGATATCAACCATACAAAGACATGGAGGAAAATTAAAAGCATTACTAAGGTAAAGAAGCCCATGTGTAAGGGCTACCTATGGTACAGTTTCCACACTATGGCATTCTGGTAAAGGTAAAAGGATGAATATAGTAGTAGAAAGATCAGTGGTTGCTAGGACTATTGGCAGGATGAACAGATGGGGCACAGGAGATTTCTAGGGTGGTAAGAATACTCCAATCGTCACAATGCAGTGATGTATTTGTTAAACTCACAGAATGTACGCTACCAAGAGTGAACTGTGAAGTACGGGTTTGTGTGGTTACTGCAGGTTTGGCACTGGTAGGCAACGGTGTACCACTCTGGTGGGGGATGTTGGCCATGAGGGAAGCTACACATACGAAGGCCAGGGAATATATGGGGAATATCTGTATCATCCTCTTAACTTTTCTATGAACATAAAACTGTTCTTAACAAGTGGAAATGAAAAAAATGCACTAATAATAAAAGATCAGGCATATACACACATATTTGTGTAAAGATTTAGATAGCATCATATTTAAGAGCAAAAATAAAGCATAGGAAGTCCCTAAAAATCTATCTAGCAAAGTATTTTCAGGTCTGCTGTGGAAAAAACTGTACAAGTTTATGCACTTTGTAAAAAACCTAAATAAATGAATTATAACATGTTTATAGAGAGAAGGACTTATGAAGATGTAAATTTTCTCACTTTAAATATACATTTCATGTAATTCCAATACAAAGTTGAACAGGATTTTTGAGAATCCTGAAAAGAAAATTCTAAAATTCGTATGGAAAAAGCCAAAAGCTCAAGTAAACACAAACACTCCTGAAAATTTAGATGTGTGTCTGGGATGGTCTGGAAGGGACAGTTTCCCCATGAAAACTCCACATTCATTACACGATAAGGATGGCACCCACACAGGCCAGCACACAGTGTAAAAAGTCAATAAACTGATCATTACGTTTATAGGAAGTTTGTTTATTACAGAGCTGTCACTGCAGATTGGGAAGAAAATGAGGGATTATCCATTAAATGAAAATGTGACAAGTAGTCATCCGTATGGAAAAATGGAAATTGGGCGAGAAATCAATTAAAGATGTACATTTGAAAAGTAAAACTATTTAATTTTTTGAAGATATAGGAAAAGATATTTAAGACTATGTGATGAGAACTAATTTCTCAAGCTAGACACAGAAAATGGAAACTATGAAGGAAATAGTTAAGTCGGTTACACTACAATTAAGATCTTGTCTTTATCAAAGAGTGTCAGAAAGTGAAGTTACAAGCCATAAACTGGGGTAGGATATTACATCATATTAATTGATGAAAAACTATCACCAATAATAAAAAGCACTTCTAAAATCATTCGAAAAGACCAAATAGTCAACAAAGAATCGAGGAAAGAAATCCACAGACATTTTTTTGTTTAATAGGGAACACAAAAGTTCTGTTAATGTAAGAAAAGATGATGAACATCATTTGTAATCAAGAAATGCAAGCTCACACCTAAATGATACGTCATTTTTCACCTGCCAGAATAAAATTTAAGTCTGAAATATGAGTTTTGTGAGGATGTGAAGTAAGGCAAACGCTTACATTGCTGACCCAAGTATAACATTGTACAACCACCTAGGAAAACATTTTCATATTACTTAGTTACATGTGTGTCTTCCTAGGCATATGGTCTAGCCTGGAAAAGTCTTATGTATGTGCAGCAGAAAGATGTGCAAGGATTGCAGTAATTATAAAAAACTGGAAAAAATCCCAGCGTCTGTTGAAGAGTAAATCTCAAATACCTACAGAATGGGAAACTATACAGCTATTGCAGATTGTTTCATATTAATCTAATGGAGTAATTTATGACAGTGAAAATAAGTGAACTAAAGCTCCATGTACCAACTTGGCTGAATGTCACACATATAATGGTGTGGAGACTGCAAGGGGACCTGGGAATGGGGAGACGAGAGGCGGGGAGGGAGGGAAGATGTGCTATGTAGAGTATGTGAACCAACTCCCCATAATGAATATATTATGTATCACAAACATATACTGATAAGAAAACGGGAAAATAAACAATAAAAGCAAACCACAGAAGAACATGTGGAATGGTTCATTTATATGAAGTTCATAAAGTGTGCAAAACTGAAGGACATAGTTGAGAGAGACGTACATCTGTGGGGACCGTAGAAGGAATGTCAAGTGCGTCTTTATTTAGGCTGCTGGCTCCATCCGGGATTGGGGGGTGGGAGGGAATGGGGTCCAAGGAGATCAGTAATGTTTAACCGTTGGTTCTTGGGTGCTTGACTCATAGCTGGTATTTATTCTGCTTACATGGGTTAGAAATGTTATTTTAAAAAAACATAAAATGGAATGCTTTTCGAAAAAGATACTCATTTTTACTCCAGAGCTACACATATCTGGACCACAGAAGGAAAGGTGACAAATTAAGAAGAAACTGGTAGCAAGGAATAGTGCTTTTCATTACAAAAACAAAACGATGGGTAAATAAAATACTTTTGGGGGGGTGGTGCTGGGGATCGAACTCAGGGCCTTGCACTTGCTAGGCAGACACTGTACCACTTGAGCTAAATCCCCAGCCCCAGTGTAGTATGCTTTTTGCACACTGTTCAGTCTAACAAGATATTTTAGGTCATTGTAAAGCCCACTGAAGGTAGACTTTTTGACATAGGAGCTTTACAAAGAAGCTACATCATTTTATAAATAACATTATGTAATCTATCAAACACATACAAATGCTACTGAACTGCAAGGCGATGATGTTATAAATGATGTGCCTTTTTTTCTTATAGAAAATAATTTTATGGCAATGGGGAGTATATTATACTTTTGTGGAATAGGACCAACCCTGGGACCTTAACCACTGGGCTACATCCTGAGCTCCGTTTCATCTTTTAAGAACAGACCTGCCCTCTGTTCAGATTCTTTTGTAACTTGTCTACCATATTTTTACTGAAGCACTTAGAACTGGTGTTTTTTTGCTCCAACTATTTCACATTTGGAGACACATTTATCTCTAAATTTCTTATATTCTCTGTCTCACCGAGTTTCAACAGTAAATTATTTTGTATGTTCATTATTCTTTGCCTGTGTTTTCTATTTCATTTCAGTTATTAATTAGATAACATTCCCAAGAACATTTTAGCAGAGATTTATTCATCAATTATGAAAATTTTATCTGTCTCAACTTTGTTAGGCTGCTTTACAAACCAAGAAGTTTTCCTCTTACAAATATATCTAGTAATATCTTCTAATAATTGATTGAACTTTTTCTTCAAATCTGAATGCCATTTCTATTTCTTTTATGATACTAGTCTTTTTGACTAACTGATGACAAGCAACCAGGCATGACAATTAATGCCATTTCCCATTCTCCTTGTTTTCTGCACTTACAAATTTTGTTTTGTCAGTTCATCTTATCTTTTAGGCTCTTATTCTTTGAGAAAACCCTTGGACTTTGTACTTAGATTCTTATATTTAGATTCTTAGAAGCCGTGACTGTGTGCATGCCAGGCAAGTGCTCTACCCCTGAGCTGCACCTCCAGCCCTCAACTTTTAGTGTATCAGTCTTAATCGGTGTTGACAAACCACCTAGTAATTAAAGTGAAAACTTGCTGCTTTCCGTTTGTGTTTGGTAAAGTAAATATTTTCTCTGATTCACATGTTTATTTTTGGTGTTTCTTCTACCTGCACTATTCTACCCACACAAATTTTATTCCATGACCTATTTTGATATTTGTCTCTTCCTTCCCCTAAACTAATACCTTGTTCTTTTGACATAATAAAAATATATACCACCTCCTGATATATTTCTTAAACTCTCCCAGCAGCTCTGAAACTATATATTATTATTCCTGTTTTCTTAGCTTTGCAAAGTGTGAGTATGCTTCTAAATTCAATACGCCACACATCGAGTTTGTTACTTTGGACCTGAGAGCAGAGCTGAGGGTCTAGAAAATTCAAAATAGGAATGTTTTGGATAAACCCTCAAATTCATTTATTAATTTTAGGTTTGGGATCCAGGGAGTTCTAGAACTTTAAACAGACACCTAACTGATCTGAAAAAGAGTTTCTCACGTCTTCCTCCATCTTATGACTCTGGCTTGTAACTCTGACTCTCAAAGGGAACCATTCTTGGGGCGTCACCACCTCTTTCTCATTGGGTTCTTATTCTTTGAGAAAACCCTTGGACTTTGTACTTAGATTCTTATATTTAGATTCTTAGATCTGGCACTTTCCACCAGGTGGAAGGAAAGTATTTATTTGATACACACACACATGAGTAAACATACAATGCTTTTGGAAGAGAAGAAAATAAAAACTTTTGTGGGAGTATTTATTATTCATTTGAAAAGGCAAGCAACCCTCTTTCCTAATGATCTCTGCTAAAATAATTCTTGCTGTCTGCATCCAGAAACGCCAGCATGAAACCAGTCAGCTGGGACCCAACTCTCCCTGATCCGCAAGAGAGCACCGGGTTGGAAGATCGCTGGCATTTTTCTTGGACAACACTTGGATGCCTAAGGACAAGCTTTATAGACAATTTGTTCTGCAGGTCCTCAGACTCCCCCGTAGGGAGGGACATCCTTACTTCATGTCAGCCACCCTCGGACACCCAGGACCCCCAAGCTTCACTGTGCTCTTAGCAAAGCCCTGCCCCACCATTTCCTGCAACCGGACTCCTGGAAGAGACCCAGGAAAATTCTCAAGCTCAGAGCCTAACATATGGTGCACGAGCGAAGTGTTCAAAAAGAGTGTTATTTATGTCCCCAACATAAAAGCACAGTAATTCACTTACTGTTACTTGAAATGATTTTTCAGAATCACCCAGCTCTTTGGCAGTTATTCTCACTTGAACAATTCTACTGTACTGGATTCTACTATACTGGAATTTAAGTAGACTGCTATTGGATCATGACCTGGTTTTTCCTTCTGTTCCTGATTATGAGAAAGAAAAATATGCAAGGTCTCTATCACTGAGCCACACACCAGCCTCAGCCTTTGTGTGTTTAGTTTTTGCATAGAAGAAATAAAAGACTGAGACTGAGGAGAAGGAATCATGCTAACGAGGAGAAATATGTCTGAGTATTCTGAAGCTGGGAAGAACTTGGTGCCAGTTTCTCCTCTCGAGCTCGTTTTTAATGCTAGTTTTCTTGGAAAAGTCTTGGAAATCACAAACCAAACCATTATGCCTGTGGAGTGAAGAGCTGCCTTAGAAAGCATCTTCGGCAGAGATCAGTTCTGCACGTATCTGGATACCAACAGGATCAAGGGAAAACTTTACAATGAAATGGGAGACGGCCTCTATTTTTATTGTGAATTTTCCAAACTGATAACCTATTAATGATCATGTTTATGCATTACTTTCAAATAATCAAATCATGAAGTCATACAAATATTGATAATTCCTGGTCCTTGCTGAAATAATTTAAACACACCTGTGAATTACTGTCAATTTTTGGTAAGCACAAATGGAGGGAGAAAACACCAACTTTAAATGATCAAATACAATAAGCACAAAAATAAAATCTGAATTATATACTGTGATCAAAGAACAATTGTTGATCTTTAACTTTACAGATCCAAAATATGATCCAAAATTCTGAGAGCAGATAGTCACGGGCCCTGCCCAGCTTGCATCGGGAAGTAGCCCCTTCCCCTGACACTGCTGGTAAATTCTCTACTGGAACCACATGAATAGAATCCATGAGTGAGAAAATCCCCACCCTTGAATATCAGCCGTAATCCATAAATAGCAGAAAAAAATCTTCCGTCTTCCCTGCCAACCTCCTACCCTGATCTCAAAGATCAGAGATAAAAACCAGCCTGTTAAATATGATTCACGAAATTTCTGTGACTCTCAAGTGGCTCATTTTCTTTAAGATTTAAATGCCATCTGTATTAGTCCAAGATAAACTAACCTGTGTTATTCTGCAACTGGCCATAGTAATTATTTCTGGGTAGCTTGCACATATAAAGAATAGATTGCTTTATAAGACTGGCATGAAAAATGATGAAATACTGTCCATTTTAATAATCTTTGACCAATGTGAAAAATACCATCTTCTGAAACTCAAGTAGAAGACTCATTTTTATCACCTGCCAGAAAATAAGCATCATTCATAAAATTGAGCACCTGCCCGTGGAATGTAAATCTGCGTTGATGCAGCTTTAGGGACTCTGGCAAATCCCTGGAAGAAGATGGACGCCTCCTAGGTACAGATCTAGGCAGGATTAGCAATCCCGGAGCCCAAACATCCTACCCACACCATGCTGGCATCGTGACTGGCCCTCTAGCTGAGTGGTCCTCTGACTTCGGGATGCACCAGACTCGCTCAGAGGGCCTTTTAAAACACAGCCCAGTTTAGATGGTGAGAGTTTCTAACTCAGTGGTCTCGTGGGGCTAGAGAATCAGCATTTCCCTGGGAATGCAGATGCCCTGGCCATGCTGAGGCGCTCTCCTCTGCTTCAATTCTAATCGAAAGAGCAATCTTTCTACACAAGGGTGCTTCTCTACTTGGGCGTCTTTGCCTTGGCTGTGTCGTATAGGGGTACTGTGTCTATTCAACAGACCTCTTGTTAAAAAATGTAGCCGCCGTTTGCAACCCATGGAGGACACCTCTGAGGTCCACTGCGGGTGCCCTTCTCACAGGGTTTTGGTCATTTCACTTGTAGTGCTATGTTGTCTCCACCCGCATTGCAAAGGTAATTTTGTTTTATTCAATCACTTGTGAGCTGGCTTTGTAGCATGTTAAGGTAGAGGAAAGCCGCAGCACCAAGGCAGCAGGTGGAAGCCTCTCCTAAACTCACGTCTAGAAGGGTGAGGGAGCAGAGGGGGACAGGACAGGGGCCACCAGTGTCTGGAGGCTGCCTTGCCCGGGCTCAGGTTCTACCCCAATACCTCCCAGCTGTCAGAGGCCCGAGTGGAGAGAAGCAGAGAAATAGGCACTATTTGGATTCTTTCTACTTCTGTACTGTGGATAGTTGTTGGGTTTGGGAGCAAGAATCGAAGCAATGGTAGATGGGGGAGTAGAAATAACAGGCTGAGCTGCCTAGAAGCAGGTGGTCGGAGAGGCTCAGCATGGTCATCTGAGGTTCTAGAACCACAGTTTTCCTGTGACAACTTACAGAGTAAGGAGGAAGGGCAAGAATGGATCCTAGATTTCATTCATAATAACGAAAAACCTCTATTATGGGCTTACTTGGTGCCATTTGCAATATAGATAGATAGATAGATAGAGAGTCTATTGTTCTATATTATCAAGTTTTGTACTTTTAGACAAAGAATCAGTTACTTTGTCAAACACATACTTCAAAGCAATTACGACGTAAAAATATCCACCCCGACTTACCCTCTAACTGAAAAGTTTCTAAATGCTATTATTTTTAAGGACAACTCTGTCCAAGCCACATAATCCCCTCTTCTCCTATTGCTTCTGACTGCCTAATATTAAAACCAAAAGATCAGTCAACACAAAAGAAGTATTTCTAAAGAAACACAGGACTATTTGATTAACAAATACAGGGGGCTCATGAAATGAAAAATAAATTTCAAAATATTCAATCTCACTGAAAATGGAAGCATCAAATTACAGAAAAAAGTTATGAAGCCAGACTGCTTTTTGAGCTCTTTCATACATTTCTTTACTCTGTCCATTTTCTTTAGTTTGTTCTTTAGAAAAATAACTATTTTTAGCTTTATCAATTAGAAGGTCATCAGCAGAAAAATAAGAAACATATTTTGAAGAGTGTTTGGACAAACCTTTAAACGACTGGGTCATGAGATGGAAAGGAAGCAAACCCTGTATCCATTCTGCCTGTTAGGTAGCACGCTTCAGCATTCTTCCAAAACCTCAGTGAAATTTCCATTCAGAATTAGGCAATTCCATAAAAAGAGACCGTTCTTACCCGCATCCTCCCATTCCTGATGGCCGGCCCATCTTCTGCCAATCTCAACACATACAGATCCATTTTGTATTCCCTTCCTCCACGAATGCTGAATCCAAATCCTTTGGCTCCTTTCTCCATGTCCACCGTGAAATAATCAAAATCCTGTTGGGTTGGGGAGGAAATGGAATAAACAGTTGTTCAGGAATAGACAAGCTGCTATGGTCTACTTCTTGGCTCTGCCCCTCTCATAACTGCTGTGTGCCAAGTGGAGTGAGCACTTCCATGTCACAAACCATGAAGATGGAAGACACAATCCCAAATGTTTCAGCAGATCTGAATAGTTTACTTGGTCATTAAAAGAATTATTGTGTGTTTCATTTACTTTGATATTCATCAGCATACTTGATAAATGGCCAACTATTGGATATAGACCTGAGGGACACTATCTCTCCTGAGTTTCTCATTCACAACTTTGAAAACTGTATCAGGTACGTGTGTTGTGTGTGTGCACGTGCGCAGGTATGCAAATTACAGAGCTGCTATATAGAAAAGTGAAACGTAATGGGGTCTGACTTTCTCAGTTGCTTACTGATGGGGGTCTTACTCAATAACAAGTTGAAGTATATAAAATCAATATCTCTTTTTTCTGAAAATGCAATATGTCCAAATTTTCCTTAGCTTCACTGTCAGACTCTTTGGGGATAAAGATGAGTTTCTATTCATAATACAACACAAGGTAATCTGATAGAGTTGAAATTGTACTTAATTAATATCTTGGTACCTAGTTTTCTGGCAGTGAATATTTACTGATATTAAACTCCAGTGTAAAAGCCTACTATAACCCTAGAATTCTCACCTCGAATTGAAAGGAAGCCCCTCTCTTTAGGAAGCTGAAGCTCAGAGGGACTAAGGAAGTCTCTGTAAGCTACATTCAACACCAACAAATGCTTACAACAGCTGTATCTGTGACTGTGTACCGAGACTTTGGGGCTTGTTGCAGAGGCTGGGTGCCAGAGGACAAAGCCAGGCCTGGCTCTACTCTGGGCACCTGGGCACAGAGACTTGCTCTTTAACAGAGTGGCCATGGAAATCACTGGGGACCTAAAGACCTCTACTGCGGGCAGATGACACATTTTCTGCTTTGGTGGCACGCTGAAGTCCCAGATAAGAGCTTTTTCTTTCTTCTGTTTTGGTGCTGGATATTGAATCCAAGGCCTTGTGCATGCTCTCCACCACTGAGCTACAACTCCATCCCTATTAGAGCATTTTTAACACTTTGATAAGGCATTGCACAGGGATTAGTTCACCCCATTACTATCCACCGACCACTGATGGATGGATGGATGGATGGATGGATGGATAGACTGTTCTGTTTTATTCTGAAAAAGTTATTCATCTAGTGCAGTTTTAAAATGTAGGTATTACCCTGATGACCTCAGAATGAGGCATGGAACTCTGGCTGTCTATCCCAGAAGGGTGGTCCTCTTCTCTTTCCCTCCTTTTTCATTCCTTGCCCTTCGGGAAGGTTGGGCCTGGCCCACGTGACACCAGGCCCACGTACCGTACCTGGGGCTGCCTGTAATCCGGCAGTGGGTACTGCCTGGTGTCAGGGGAGTGCTGTCTGTAGTCCAGCAGAGGGGGCTGCCTGTAGTCCAAGGGTGGGGGCTGCTGGTAATCCCCTCCTGGGGGTTGCCTGTAGTCCAGGGGGGGTTGCCTGTAGTCTGTGAATGGAGGCTGTCGGATGTCTGGTTTCACATCTTGTCTTGCTTTTACTTCTGATCTGTAACTAAATAAATGGAAAGGGGGTTTGCTTTGGCTTCTCAGCATTCTAAGGAGACCAGAATGATCCCAAAACCTCCAGGCCACTCCTCCTTGTGATCTTGCTGCATATTTAGGGTTATGAGAAGATTAAATAATAAGTAGCATTTAAACATCTTTGACAAAGGCCATAGTGTATACTTTCCATTTGGTTCTTCAAGAAATCAAAATAGAATTGTGATTCAACCAGAATTTTGTGGAAAAGGATGCATGGATATCCCTCTTTCACTTTGGCTACTTGCATCTTGGGAGTTAAAACATTAAACTATACAGTCCAAAACATTAATCTGTCCTAACAATGGTAAACCAATTCTCTCAACCCCTTTCTCTCTCACTGTCTTACACCCACCCCCTCCTTGGCAGATCATTTGTTACTTTGTGAAGATGTGATTGAAACGGTCTCAAAATACTTTGAAAGTACATAAGCAAAGGCCATTTTAAATGGCTAAGTTGGATCTTTGTGAATATTTTACAGGATAAAGGCGTGATAGTGCACATAATTATAGACTACAAATCAAGTAGACATTTGACCATTGGTAAAATTTAAAGCATGTTACACAGAAGTTTAAATACTAGCTACCACGATGAGCGTCAAATACTACTACAGTCATAAGGTAGAAAGGAAGGCAAAAATGTTTTATGTCCAACATCTGTCTCTTGTCTCTTGTAGACGTTAGTTACTAAAAACACAGAGACCACAACTATCACTTTAATACTTTATTATGAATCCAAACTTCTCTAAGCTTGAGGCATTTCCTTGTTCACGAAGGGACTAAAATAGCCAACACCTGCCATTATGGGATCATTATTTAGGTAAACCGAAAAGTCATCACCATGGTGCGGAAGTCTTTTAAATCCACACTTCACTGCCCATTGCCATGGCAACAGTATACAGTGAGCTACCCAGGAATGTAGGTAGATTAAAAAATACATTTTATATAATAACAATTTCATCTAAGATTAATATAGAGAGTATGAGGAATTGAGAACATATTTAGCACCTAGGAAAAGCTCAAATGTGTTAGGAAAAAAATGTTCAAAACAAGTAGAATTTTTACCTTTAAGACTAGATGGTTTCTTCACTGCTTTATGGTCTCATGATGCTGATTAGTATCAAGTATTTTTTTTAAAAAAGCACTTGCCTAAAGAATTGCTACAAGTATAACCTAATATTTGGCGAGGACACGCTGAGAGTGGAGGACAATAGATGTGTTTATCTGGAGTTCCTGGAAGGGGGTCAGTAATGTGGTTATTTTAATCAGCCCTTTGAATAGGTCTTATTTGTTACTTAACCCTGCAGAGGGGAGACATTCCTTTTGTGAGGTGCATAATTTGGACTTTGCTTTATTACTCAGTAGTCCACTCACCTGCTGAGAGTGTGCGTGCTGAGAGCAGAATTATTTAAGTATCCTTTGAATAAGAAGCTTAGCTATGCAAATGCATGCATTAAACAAAAGGAATCGAACTGGGTGGCATTTGTCAGTGTGTGTTGGTTCCTTTCTAGAAATAGCTTGCTTGGTGCTTTTGATGTCACACTGTTTTAAGTTCTAGCATGGTCACTTTATTTCCCTGATCTGTGAGGTATTGGTATGAAATATCCATTATGTGCTCCATTTCCAACCAGATGTGTCACCGGCTGTAATAAAATAGGGTGAAATGCAAGACTCTCCCCAAAGACACAAATGATTAGAAATAGGAGCAGCTGAAACTTGCACCAGCTGTCATCCAGGCCACCAAACACTGCAACTTCACTCCACCAGTGACGTGTGCCAGGAGTTTAAGTTGAACTGTACATTGAAGAACTCTCTAAGAAGGAAAAGATAATGTTTTATGAGTGTCGCTGACTTTTAAGTGAGCGATACGATAGCTAGGCCAAAATTTCTGACTATGTGAAGTATTTTCAGGAAAACTTAAGATTATTAAAAATAGACTCCTTAATGATCCTGCACTTATGAAAGAAGGTCATCAGTATAATCTTTTGCAGCTATTAATCCCATTACTAACGAGATTGGAGATAACAAAGTAGACTGCTAATGGTAAGTTCTAGCAAGTTTTTATGGTACGAAAAAGTTCCAAGACCAAGAAGCATTGCCCAGGCAAGATTCTACATCTTGCAGCCCATGGGAAATTTACTTCCAGCCATGTGCAACTAAGGTTCAAGGTCTGGGGAAGAAGTAAATTTCCAATCCTCTTCTTCTGCCCTGGCTACTGTAAACCACAGTGAAGCACCAACTGCCCTTGCTGGGGAAGGTCACTTCTGCCATTTATACTTAGTTTTGGAATACATTCCATAATGGCTCTTTTTTTCTTTTTTTCTTTAAATCAACAAATTCTTCTCCTTGAATAGTATTTTACTTACACTCATTTCAAAAGTTATTTTGGGTTTCCTAAGAACACTCTAAAGGGATGTTAAGGGACAGAGAAATGGGCAGAAGGGTGCTGTGTGTCATGGGAAGTTAATGCAAGTGTAAATAAGACAGGACAAAATATTGCTTATTCTGACTCATGAAATAGAAACTTCAAGCAGATTGTCATTTTCGTCCACCCCACTCTCACATGGGAAGTGGCTCAGTGTGAGACGCAGGTGGCTGTTCTTTGTAAAGATGCACTTGGCACATGAGCTGCCTTGGAGATAACTCTAGCCTGATCCAGAAAAAGGCAAGAGTTTCTCTCTGATCCCATGAACATCTTTCAATGCAGTTGTGAGGATGTTTCTGGCAGGTGTAATTACCGGATCTCTTCACTCCTAGGCCAATGAGCTACCACTAACAAGCAACGAGTTAAGCCAGGAAATCAGTACTGGCCTATAAAAGCCCACAGAAATGGAATGAGCACTTCCTGGGCTGTTAATATTACTGAAGCAAAAGAGAACTCTGAGCAAATACACTGGTGATGTATCAAGGTTTGGATCAGATCAATCTGTTAATCCAGAGTTGGGACACATTTTATTCTGTAGTCAGGAAAGAAAATTCCGAAGACTAATGCTTCTGTGTTAGGGACCACGGTGTCCAGTGATGGGGTACAGTGGATAGGACCCAACAGTGGCCTTCCTGAGCACAGAACTATAACATACTGTCGTGCTCTGACCCTCACAATGAAAGAACCTTTCCCCGAGGAGCAGGGCTAACTGGCCAAAGAGTGCATTGAGGGGAGATGCCCCCCGAAGTGATTGCCCCCCACCAAGGATGAGGTCTCTGCCCAAGCTAGAAGCAGCATGCATGTCCGGGGAGTCCCTGTACCCTGAATGTGACTGCAAGATTAATCTGCAGTAGGAAAATCCAGAAGAGGAGCCGGAAGTCGGCTTAGGGATGTCTGGGCTCTCAAGTCCTCCCTGCTGAATGCAGGATGGACGCTGGGAAATCTGGTGCAGTCTATCCAAATAACACGGTGAAAGCAGACACATCTGGGGTTTATTACTGAGGCACTTAGGACTCCCCTTCTTATGGGTTGTCGAATTCTCATTTTCTCTTCCCTGGCATATATTAAAAACATAAGCAGCTGAGGACAACCAAACATTTACTTTTCACTGAAAGCACCTAAGCCAAAGAGGGCTTTGCAGAAATACTACCCTGTGTGGCCCCGGGAAAGGCTCCGCTTTGTGACAGTGTGAATGACAGTCCCAGAGAGCCGTAGGAACAAAAACAATCTTGTTCATCTTCACCAGCACAGGAGGTAGGACTGAGGAAGCAGGTGCTCAGAAACCCTGCCGTCGTGGGGAAGCCTAGTGAGGAATGTTTGTGCTCAGAGTGCTTCTGCTTTTCTCCTGCCGCGAGCAGAAACAGCATGTAGAAACACATCTTTGTCTTTGCCTGGAGTGACCCAGCCCAACCCAGGCTCCCCGTTACACACAAGTCACAATAAGAAGACAATGTCAGTTTTAGACGATGTCTCATCTTCTTTTCTGTAAGTGCAAAGTGCCTCAGTCACGTTGGTTCCTGGTGCCCGTGTGTGGGGACTGGAAGACCCTCGCTAGACTGAAGGAGGGAGGATGTAACCTGTATGTGGATGTGAACACTTACTGATGCCTCCCGACCCCTCCTCCTCTTCCTCATCCACATCCCTCGAGCTCCCAGCTGCCGCCTGCATGGGCTGGTGGGTTTCGGTGGTCACCGCCCCACCCCGCCCAGCCTTCTGTCTGCTCTCTTGTGGGGCAGACTGCAAGATCTTGAAAAGCAAATTCCATGATGCCAGTCAACATCTTAAACTATACAGCGACTCCCCTACACCCAAGATAAAGATCCAAACCCGTAACAGGCTCACAGAGCCCTTCAGGGTTGGCCCTGCACACTCGCTGACTTTGCCTCACACCACGCCCCTTGCCCTCTGCCACCGACCTTCGCCTTCGTTCTGTCCTTGCTGGCTCCTGCTTCCTGTCTGCATAGTGTATGTTCTTTGCTCCGGACTCACTCATTAACCCCCGTGCTCATCATCTCTCCAGGCAAAGTTCTCTTATTGCCAAGGGCAGGCATTTGGTTACATCCACGGAGAGAACCACACATTCCTTCCACACACTCGATCACGCAGATGTTCACACGGCGAAGGCTACCACATGAAAATCTCTCTCCCTGCCTGTGTCCTGTGCTGTCCCCACAGGCTTCCTCTCCCACCTCCCTTGCCTCTCAGAAGTGGAAAAGGCAGGAAACGTTACCTATTTTCATGTCCTTGCAGCTGAAGTGGCTGAGGAGGAGGTGGCTGGGCGACAGGGCTGTTGGGGGTGGCCGGGCTGGGCTGGGCCAGAGGGCTGGGCTGGGCCACCGGGCTGTGCTGCTGGGCCACGGGGCTCTGCTTCTCGGAGCTGGGGGCCGAGGCAGGGCTGCTGAGCTCTGTGGTGGGAACCAAAGCAGCGAGGGGGTCAGGGCGGTGCTGGACGGGGGCAGGAGGCAATCAGCAGTGGTGACTCTGCCCTCTCACATGACGCAGGGCTTTGGTCATTTCCCTTTCGGCTAGGTTTCAGACAGCAGGTTAAACTTACCAAGTTCCAAACTCATCCTGGAAAGAGTGTTCATTAATTACAACTGCTACCCGGCAAGGTGATAAACAGTCTCGTGTCATTTTGTCAGAAGAAAAGATGCACAATAATAAAAACAAAAAACTAAATGGAAAACCAACCAACAATAAACAAAAAAATCCTGTTAAAACTTGGAAAACTAACTCAGAGGAATAAGCTCTAAAACACATTCTGTTTTCCCAGCATGCCTTGCCGTGAGAAAATGTTTAGCCACCACGTTTGGACTGTAATGAGGTGTCCTTAACAGTCTTCCAAAGAGTGGGTAAAGAACTAACAATAAAATGGTAAGTGGTTTCACGATCAGGTCCTCAGTCCCCTTCAGTAATATTGCCTAATAGCCACAGTTCTCTGCAAAGAAAAAAAAAAACCATGGACCCACGAAGACTCAGAAAGCTGCTCATCTTTCTTTCTTCCCCTGCCCCCCAAACTGCTTCTTGGCTTTTTTCCTCTAAAACCATCAAATTCACAACTGAAATTATCTCTGTATGTTGGGATAAGGGCAGGAAAAACACATTTTAGACTGGGAAGACTGAGAAGCACACTGGATTTTTAGTAAGCAATCTTGCTTATGGTTTATTTTCATGGAATATTTTACACATGTTGGTATCTGCAGATAACAGGTTGAAAAATACCACGGTCATTGAGTTCTTTCTCTTTTCCTCTCCCTGGGAGATGGCAAGGGAGGTGATCTACTAGCATCCCATTGCAAAGCACTCTTCCCTTTTCTTCTCTCATTGCCCCAGTAGTTTAAGTTCCTCTCCATTTTGATTATGGTTTCTGAGCATTCTTGCCATTCTGACCCAGATAATTCCCACCCAGGGGGTTATCCTGTGCATGTGGCTTTAATGGCAGTAGAGGGTTTGACCTCTACTTACTGTATGGCAGGTGTATCCTCATCCCAACCTAGACAGTCAAAAATGTCTCCAGGCATCACCAAATGTCTCCTAGGGAGACAAAATCACACAGGTTGGACAATGCTGCTTTACAATTAAAGTGAGGTGGGTTTAGCCAGTTGGTGTCTACACATCGGACAATGCTAAAATTGAGTGGGGAGGTGGCTGAGTCAAACAGAGGATGCCAAGTTAAGTATGGCCACTGGCCTCTGTGTGGGGCAGCGCGGATCCCTTACCAGGGAGTGCCAGGGACTGAATTCTTCAGTGTCATGAACAAGTCAGCAACTATAACCCAGGAATGAACGCACATGGTAGAAATGGTGAGGCGTCTGAATTAGTACACAAAACTGTGGCCCCTGAAGGCATGGTGGCAAGTTGGGATGTCCCTTTTCTGCAAGCCTCAAGGGATGGGGGAGACCTTGGATGGAGGAATTCAGAAGGCTGAGTGGGATTATACATTCTTATGAGATGTAACATTTCCTAAATGAGCTCTTTAGACCATAGAACTTCTTCCAGCTTTTCAAAATCAATCAGACTTTGAAGAATACTCCAGAGATTAGCTGTTAACATGAATAGGTCTTTTCTTTTCTTTTTTGTTTTTTTTTTTCAGGTTTGTAATGCTATTTGCTCTGTTGAATGAGTTCTGGCTTAACATAACCCTAAAAACAGTACTCTCAAGACCCGGGGAATGAGCAGATAATCTGGTGGCTTGGGATTCACATCACAGAGTGAGCAGAGCGGCCCCTGGCCCTCTGACAATGTCCTGGTGACAGCTGTGTGGCCGGCAGGCCGAGAAGCCCCCAGTGACTATGTCCGTCTCCCTGCAAGGCCACCTTGGGCACTCACCCTCCTGAGGAATGATGCGAAGGGTGACACTAAGGCCTGCATCCTTGATGAGCTTCACGATGTCAGCGTGAGGCATGTTGATGATAGACTGGCTGTTCACTGCTAAGATCCGGTCTCCCACTTTTAGTTTTGCACAGCGATCTGCAGGACTCCCATCAATGATGCGTCCGATTTTATGGGGCACAGCTAAAAAAACCCCAACAGAAATAGGTATCAGGGACATCACCAATGCATGTTCTGTCTTTCAGTTCCAGCCCAAAGGAAACAAAACAATGTCAGAATTCCTTCCCCGGTCAGTAGATTTGTCTCTTGAAATCATAATTATTGCCGTTAGCTGTGGTCCTGTGCACACTACTGAGACCAGAGTTCCTAAATCCACGCCCTTCACAGCGATGGGCCAATTCCAAACACAAAGGCCAGAGCTTCTCGATTCTCGGGGCACACCAGTCACCGAGGGTTAAATGCACAGCTGTGTGGGCCTCATCCCAGACCACCTGACTCTAGATGTCCAGGCAAGAGCTGAGGATCACAGAGTCCTAAAGAGTCCTGGGGGATGCCGGCACATACACGCATCTCAGAACCACGGACCTAGAAGGCTGGGCCAAAGAGCTTCTACTCCAGACACAGCAATACAGTTTCAGAAAGATAAATCCCGGAAATTTAATTTCTATCCCTTTCTGCTTCAATGAGAGGAGAATAAGGAAAGAAGAAATATGTACTAATCGGGTGGTAGCCATGCAGTGAAGGAGTTAGGGCCACTTTCTGCTCATCTAAAGCTCAGTTTAAAGGAGCACATGCTTTTCGTCTCACCTCTTCTTTTTACTGATTCTATTACGTGGCTCTGAGAACTTGCTAATGTCTGATACATAATGGATTTCACCAAATATGAGATGCCACTGGTGGTAAGACACACCTTTATTTTAACTACTATAAGTAAGAAAAAAAAAACCAAAAACCAAAAACAACTGTCCACTTAAACAGTGATACTCTGTTGACTGTATAATGCACTCCAATTACTGAGATATTAAAATATAAAGATGTAAACATAAAGATGTTATATTGATGTAACATGACTCTGAAACAATGAGCATTTATTTTCTTTTTACTATTTATTTATACATCTAGGAAGAGCCGGATACACAGGAACTTAGATTTTCTTGGCAGGTTGATTCTGTTCAAGGTGCACAGCTGAATGTCCACTAAGGCAACTATATCTGGGGTCAGATATCAAGAGTATGGTGTCCCTGTAAGTTCTCTCAAGGAGCTTACTGCAGTCTAGAAACCTGTTTCCTTTCCTTTCTCCCTTCAAGACACCCAATTCTAGACAGGAAATCACCCGCCAATGGCCCTGCTGTGGTTCGCTTTGTGGAATCAGATACTGATTTAATCTGCAGATCAAGAGAAAGATAGAACCCACCATCCATATACTCCAAGGGAGCGTACGCCTCAAACTTTCAAGTTTTTTGCATGTCTTACAGTGAAAGGCAGAACAACCAGTTCATAGCCATCATAGGGAAGGACAGTTAGCGAGCTAGTTAACCAGTTCCTTGTTTCCCTTCCACCGTGAGAGGTTACAGGGAGCACATGAAAATACTGGCTGAGCCTGAGTCCTTGAAGTGGAACTTACTATGGGGAAGCTCAAACACATTTTTACTTGCCATAAGCATTAATGTTTTAATTGGGTCAAATATTTCTGACATCATTACTGATGTGCATGTGTGTGCGTCTGCGTATAGGCACCAAGCTGGCTTCCTTCCATGTGGGATTCTAAAACTGAAGGAACACTGCTTGCTATAGGACCCCGCAGAGCACTATCACATAAGTATCAGACAAGAAAACAGCTTTGTTTAGGAAAGAGAGATGGGTTTGTGGGATTAGATAAACACTGGATGAGGCCAAGTGTCTTTTTCTGATTTCACACAAAAAAATGTTACTGGTCTTTGTGGGAAAATACTAACTGGTAAGTAAGAGTTCATTACTCAAAGGGAAATCTACATACCACAGATCTCTTAATTATCTGCTATTGTGTAAGTATTTTTCATCCTATGGTTTATACTTACATGAACATGCACTATGCTAAGTGATATATGTGGATATATAGCATTCTATCTATATATATACTAAAATATATAACAGCCCTCAACAAATCATACAAGGTCCCTGACATCATCAAAGTTCCCGGTACGGGAAGTAAGGTGCACAGTGGTTAGCAATTCACCCAAGATCATACAGGGCAAATGAGGCTCAGAACCCTGGACACAGACTCAGATCCCAGAACCGCAGCCCTTTGCTTCTCCGGACTTGGCTGTCTCTGACCTCTAACTGCCACTTGCTTTGTGAGCACCTGGTGCTTTCACTTGGGACTGCAGCTGCCTGTGAGCCAGGAATCCAAACCACTCCACCAGTGTTTGGAGGAATCCTGGAACTTGGCTTGCTGTGAGGAGAGGAGAGGAAAACCAGAGAGTCTTTAGATCCTGTTTAGTTTGGACTTCGCATCTGAGCGCCGTTTCTTTGCTTACAGTAATTTATTTGGGCATTACGAACAGGGGCATCTGAGATGAAAATTTAAAATATACTTCAAACCCAGAAGACATTCAGATGGCTTGCTGGAACTTCTGCTCTCTTGCATGACGGAGATCACTGGAAATATACTGGGCATCCAACCCCAAATGTTCCAACAGATTTCACACACATGCGCACACACACACACACACACAAAACACACAAAACTGTGAGCTCAACAACAATAGAAACGATAATAAGCTACGATTTGTTAATTTTCAAGCATCATGCTAGGCACTTATTTTGAATCCTGATAGCAGTATTGTCAAGTAGCTTCCTCCTTCCCACCATCCCTACATATGTAAGTACGTTCAGTGTTGACAGATGACAGACCTCTGACAAGGCGGGTGCCCACAGAGGAGTCTCTCTGGGAAGAAGACGCAGTTCTACTTGCTGGGCGACCAGGTCTGCAGAGCTATGACCTGAGTGCTTTCTGTGCAATGCTAATGGAATTACAGAGCAAGGAAGAGGCCCTGACCTTGCTTTCTGTTATTGGGATGAAAAGTGCTCAGGAATTCTCAGAGACTTGATGACTAAGGTAACCCTGGAGCTCGGTCCATTTCGCCGGCCTGCCTGTCGACGTCGTCTGTCAGGCAGCAGCAGAAATCAAGTCTTTGGATCAGTCTTCTTGATGCAGTGTGCTTAGGACACACAGATATGTGGGAAAAGTCACAATATGTCATCTGGCTTTGGACATACTGATATGTGGGAAAGAAAACATGTCATGAGTTAGAAATGTTAATTGAAAATCTCATTTTATGGAAAAAGCAACCCATCTTTTCTATTTCTCTATTAATTTCTGGGTAAAACACCACATTCATATTGCAATGTGTTTAATATTTTTCTCTAGGGAACTGACTCTTTCAGCATTGCACTTGTGTTCACAGGAACCGTCAGAAGCAATCAATCAGATGGATGTCTCCACGTGAGTTGAAAGGGATGGTTTCCCGGGGCCTCTAGCTACACCACCACAGGAAACGGTAACTCTCCCCTCTCTGCTGCTGGGTTCTCTTCTGGGACCTGTGTGACGCCCACCAAGGCTCCTCAGCGCCTGGTCAAAGTGGATTGATTTGGCTGCTACTTCTTGAGTTCTCCGATTCTTGGACTGAAAGAGGACAAGATGGTTACCTGGAGGGCTCCTCTTGCTTTGATGACGGATTTGTAGTGAAATGTTGAGGGAAGGGATTATTAGATCCCTTTCCTGTTCTCGCCCTCTATTATTTCCTGGTTGTTTATGTGTATTTCGTTTCAGAGAAAGAAAAGCTTGTGACTCACGTTTACATTTAATTATCTCCTGGTTAACAGATCCCACAAGATGGCCTCACATATGGAGGAAAGCATTCCACAGGGAAAGTGAGTTTGCATCAAACATGTCAACTGGCAAGAGAGAAGTTTCTGGAGTGAGTGACACACACGCACAGAAAAGCACTTCAAAGGCAATCAACGGCACACACTACTTAGCTCCCAATCCCATTAATTTGTGAAGGTTATACAACACGTCATTCATTAGCTTAAAGCAGCAAGGGAAGTTAGTTTGGGTTAGAATTGTGACCTAACATGAAAGCAATTTTTGCTTTTTTAAATTAGATGAGTCCAGTTGTTTTTCTTCAATAATCTGTGGAAATTATTTACTGTCTACTTGTAAAATTGTGGGTTGAGGCAGGAGACTCATATCGATCAAAACAGATCTATGTAGCATCTTCCTTTTTTTTTTTGTTTTTTTTGGTGTTGGGGATCAAACTCAGGGCCTTGGGCTTACGAGGCAAGCAATGTAACATCTTCTTAGTAACAGGGAGTGTGCTAGGCTCACGGGGAGACAATGACCAAAACAACACACGGGATTTGCCCTCAGGAACCTGAAGTCAGGTTAGGGAGACCAGGGACAAACATACAAAACACTTAGAACAAAACACAAATGGCAAATCCAGGGAAAGGCTGCTCGAGACAAGAGTAGAGCAGAGGGGAGAACTCCTGCATTCATGCGGGGACTCAGATAGTGGTGAGGAAAACAAAGGTCACTCTGGGCAGGAGGGACCACAGCATCCCATGCCAAGTGGCAGTGGGTTTAGGGAATAGCTCAGGATGGGAAGGGGGTGCCTGTCAAATCTGGGAAGGGAGGAGTAAAGACAGACACTTTGCAGGGCCGGGCCGTGGTCCCTGCTGCGGTCCTGTCTGAGTTCCCTAAGAGGTGCCTTTGACCCACCCCCAGGGTAGAGGCCTGGAGCGAAGGAAAAGGTCCTAGTGCCCCACCTCTCTGACACCAGCCTGCGGCTCCGATCTGCCTTCTGCCTTTGGAAACCCGAGCCCCACATTAATATCGCCTGCTTCCCATCTCTCCTTCCTAGAAGGCCCCACGCAGTGTTTCTGCTGTGGTCAAACCCATTCAACTAGATGCTGTCCCTGTCTGGAGTGTGACACAGTGTCCTCTGAAAGAGGGTGTTTTTTGGTCATTAGGGAGTGAAGATGTAGGGGAAAAAAACATGTGTTTTGTATTTTTAAGTTTTGTATGGTAAAAGTAAGAAAGAGCAGGCTGCATGACTTGTTTTTTTCTGGAAGTCTGTGAAATTCAGCTTTCCAAAAATGAAAATGACTTCCCTAAAATTCATAGCCAATTTATTTGCAAAACCTAAAATCGAACAGCCGGTGTTTTAAGAACTGCATATTCAAAAAGTGCACTTTCCCCCCAGCACCCACGAGTCATTCTCTTGTGGTTGAACAGCTTAGTTACCCCGCAGTTGGTATCAAGCAGATGGTCAAATGGGAGAATGGGAAGAGGGCCCACCATAAGCAATTTGGGAACCCAACAGAACCATGTTTCTAAGAGTAAAAAGGATCATATAGAAAATAGTAACTATATGGCTAGAGAGGAAAGCATCCCTCTGTCATTAACCACTTATGCTTCTATTTTGCACCAATAAATAAATCTGGATCATTAAACACTGAGAATGAATTGATAATTGAAAAAAAATCTCATTGCATTAAGAATTGCAATTAGCAGTGACTCGGTTGCTTCTGCCCAGGATCATAAAGCTGGGTTACAGTGATTTTGTTGTCTGGAAGGATTTGACGGGCCTGGGGACAGAGTTGACTTTGTGGTTGTGCGACTGTGGACCATACAGGTCCCCACACGCAACAGAGTCTGGCAGTTAACTTCAGGGTCTGCGGTCACCATCTTCACATTTTAAATTTTGAGCAAGGATTCTGTATCTTCATTTTTTTTTTAACCAGGTCCTACAAATTATGTAACTGATTCTATGTTCATATGTTCATAATGTATTTCTTTATTGTATCACCCCATTGTTTTTAGAATTGGCGTGGGATATGTAGATGAGAATATGGCATAGTTACCAAGAAAACTCACCAAAAGGTGGGTGGTGGGAAAGGAGCAAAACTAATGCTTTACTCTTACAGCTGCGTTTTTTATTCCTAGGTATAGCACTAGAAAAGGTAGTCCAAATAGATTCTGTGAACTATATTCTTTTTTCTTTTTTTCTGTTTTGGTGGTATTGGGGATTGAACCCAGGGCCTTTGTGCTGAGCTATATCCCCAGCCCTATTTTATTTTTTCACTCTGAGATAAGGTCTTGCTAAGCTGCCTGTGGCACAGCCTTCCTTCCTCAGCCTCCCAGAGTGCTGGGACTGCAGGTGTGAACACCTTTGATTCTAAGAGTGTAGCTCAGTGGTAGACCATATACTTAGTATGCAGGCACAGGGCCCTGGGTCCAATCCCAGGACCGCCCAAAATGTACTGATTCAAGAGCTCTAA
This sequence comes from Hystrix cristata, assembly GCA_004026905.1. NCBI lineage: Eukaryota > Metazoa > Chordata > Mammalia > Rodentia > Hystricidae > Hystrix > Hystrix cristata. The sequence goes on from PVJO010010140.1 coordinate 29,936, forward strand.
TAATTGCCTTGATTTCCTTTTACCATTATGAAATTATTCTTATGTACTAAGTTATTCATTATTGGGTCATTTACAAAACACATATTCTTCTGTAACTCTCTTTAATGAACTTTACGCTATATATAAGTATTTTAAGAAGTTACTGTAGTGTTTTGATGTGATTTCTTTCCTCATAATCTGACCAAATGTCTAGATGTTAGTGTGGTGTGGTGTATGGGTGGCCAAACAAAAAAATGGGAAAAAAAAAGTCCATTTATACACATTTAGATCTTTTTTTTCTGCAGAGACTCTTGTCATTTCTCTGCATATCCCTCGAGTCACCTTGCAGATTTCTAGGTATCTGGGACATTCTTTTTGACCTCTTTTGGCCTGTTAGGGGTGACAGAAAATCTGGTACCACAGAATCAAGTATTCACCCTATTCAGCCTTTTTTTTTTTTTTTTCCGTTTAGCCCAAAGACCTGGAAAAGGACACACATTTCCATCACTCAGTACTATTGGTAATCCAGAATTTCCAGTCAAGAGGTAGAAGGTGAAATTCTGTACTCTTCAACTTGAGTAGTTTTTGTGAGCTGTTAGCAAACTTTGCTAACCAATCAGGAAGCTCGATCGGCCACAAGAGACACAAATTCAGAGAAATTTTGATATTAAAATATGATAATCAGTTTCTTCCCTGCAAAGCAGGAAAACAAGTTGTTTTACCCTTTTTAAAAAATAGCTGCAGGTCTGAGGTATAGTACTAAGATGGTTTGAATGTGCCCTGCAGTCCTGTACTGGAAATTTAATCCCTGACTCCATGATTTTTGGAGCTGGGGCCTTCAGATGGTAATCCTAAAGTGGGGCCTTCAGATGGTAATCCTAAAGTGGGGCCTTCAGATGGTAATCCTAAGGTGGGGCCTTCAGAGGGTAATCCTAAAGTGGGGCCTTCAGATGGTAATCCTAAAGTGGGGCCTTCAGATGGTAATCCTAAAGTGGGGCTTTCAGATGGTAATCCTAAAGTGGGGCCTTAGGATTAGACAGGTCAGGAAAGGAGCCCCACAATGACATCAGCAGCTTTACAAGAAGAGGGAGACCTGTGCTGGCATGCTTCTTGTGTCTCGCAATAGCACGCCTCCACCATATTAGTGCGCAGCTCACAGGTCCTCACTGAGTGCCAATCGGATGGCAGAACCATGCCCAGGGCTACCTGGCCTCCAGAACCACAAGCTAAGTAAGCTTTTATTCCTTGCACAGTCTTAGTCACGTCAATAAAACAACAGAAAATTATCGAAGACAAGTGTCATGCTCACATGCCAACATTCAGATCTAACTCTCAAAGGGTAGTACTTACTTTCATGATGACAAATGTAGCCCCCAAAAAAGAGTTCCTTTTATTTATAATTTATTAGAGGGCTATCAAATGAGTAGAAAATACTGGTTTATTCTACAAAATGAAAAAACTATATAAAAAATTCAAAATTCATGTCATAATATAAAGAGGGCTAAGGAAACACAATAACAGTATATCTTTTAATGACTGGAAATCTCCCATAATGAAGGCACTTTAATTGAATGTATATAAATATAAAAAATTAAATACAACCAAAATACTTAAGATGGAAAACCCTAGTCTCCTGCCCAAACCACCCCATCCACGATGTCCTCACAAGTTCTGTGACCTAAAGGCAAACATTTTAAATCTTTCAGCTGTTTCTTGTCCACAATTCTAAATAATATTCTTAGATGGCTATTTCTCAATTTATTGATTTTAATCAATATTTATTTCCTTAGTATTATGATAAGGGATTTAGTACTCTTACTCTACCTCTCACTTTCTCTCTTTATTCCAGGATAGTTTCCTCAGTATTTTTGGTTAAATCAGTTATTGTTTATGATTTTACAGTGTAAACTTGCTCACTGTAGTATTTGTGAGTTCACTTCGTTACTTAAACAATTTATTCCCCTCCCCATACAGAATGAAGATCATATCCTTATTCATTGTCCTTGAAGCTACTTGAGCCATCATTCAATTAAGAGCCCAGAGTAGTCAGGCTCCTCTCAAGTCTGCTGCACAGCACCATTTTAGGGATTGCAGTTGCATTCCAAGGTGGACTGCACATTTCCCTAAACCTCAAGTCATTTTTTTGGTATATACTTTCATTTTCTTGGAGCATATTCTGCAGTAGCTTTCTAAGAAACAAGGCATGAGGGAAAATAATTTTTTCAATTCCTAATGCTTGAAAATGTCTGTTTTTACTTTATTTGACTGAATTCTTTAGAACTCTGGATTATACAAAATTCTAGATTAAAAATCGATTCTCCTCAGAAATTTTGGGTATTTTTCTATCATTTTCTAGCATACAGTGTTACTACTCTCCATACCTGGAATTCTGCATCTGCAAATTTAAGCAACCATGGTGCCAAAAACATTGGACAAAAAAATTGCATCTCCAGTGAACAAGTACAGGCAATTTTCTGTGTCACTTTTCCCTAAACAATACAGTATACATAACATTTACATTGTGTTAGGTATTATAAACAATCTGGAGATGACTTAAGGTGTACAGGAGAGTGTGTAGAAGTTATATAAGGGATTTGAGCATCCATGGATCTTGGTATCCACTTGGGTTCCTGGAATCAATCCCCCATGAAAAATAAGCATATTTAGTACTCTAGGAGTTTGGTCCTTGTATGCTATTATACCGTTTCTTTGATAATTTCCACTGTGTTTCTTTGGGCTCTCTTTCTGGAATTTTATTAATTACTGGCTTCCTGAATTGGTCTGCTAATTATCACTTCTTACCACTCTGCTCATACGTCCTGCTTCTTTTGTTCTATTTTATGTATGATTTCCTTTATTTTATCTTCCAATATGTCTATTAAATTTTTAACTTCAGTTATGAGAATTTCAATTTCTAAGAATTCTTTCTTCAGTCATATTATTCTTTTAAAAATAGCATTCTGTTTTTACTTATGGCTATACTATTTTCTTAGCTAGTATCTGCTATAACAGAGTCCCCTAGACTAAGTGTTTTAAGCAACAAACATTTACAGCTGACAGTTCTGGGGGCTGGAAGTCTGAGATTAATGCCATCATGGTTGGATGGATTGTGAAGCCTTTTTCATGGTTTACAGATGGCTGCTGCTATGGTTTCAATATTTTTTCCCTGCAGAATTCATGTTGTAATCGCCATTGTAATGGTATTAACAGGTGGGACCTTTGAGAGATGATTAGGTCGTGGAGTTCAACCCTTGCGGCTGGGACCAATGTCATTATAAAAGGATGTATTTGACCTCGTGTTGCCCTTTTTGCCTTGTGCCATGGGAGGATACAGTGAGAAGGCTCTCGCCAGAGGCTGGTACTCGCTGTTGGACTTCCCAGCTTCCATAACTAAGGCAATGCACTTCTGTTCATTAAAAATCACCCCTCTATTGCATTGCATTATAGCGGCACAGACCAGACCAGGACAGCGCTCTTCTTGCTGTATCCACATGTGTTGGGGAGAGAGAATTGTGGTCTTTTCATCTCATGAGCGCCTTAATCCCATCGTGGGGCTCCACACTCACAACTTAGTCTATTTGTTTACCCCCCAGAGGCCCATTTCCAAATTCACCACAGTGGGAGCCAGGGCTTCCGCACATGGGATTCTGAGGGACAGAACATCCAGTCCACAGTAAACATTTCTAATATCAATGAATATAAAATAGAAGACTTTGGGAAATGTCTTCTGTTCCCCGAAATAGTTTCATTTCTTCCAGTTTTATTGTTATTTTTTTTTGTATTTTAAATATAAAAATTTGGCACACTTGGTGGTCATGGTTGTGTTCCATTCTGTCCTGAGTTTCTAAAGTTCTAAGCCTCTCTGAGTTTCTAAAGAGGACAACTGGGGTCTTTGCCATCCACATCTCTCTCTGGCTGCCTCTGCCTCGCTAAATGAATAGTTCCTTTTCTGCCTTTAAAATACTTCACCTCCACCTGCCTGACCCTCTCTTCTCAGTCACTTAGTATTCGGTTACTGGGTTTTAAGAAATAGGAGGAGATAAGAATGTTATCATTTTATCACCAACTACAAATTGGAATTTTTCTCAAATTTAAATCAGTTGTTTGCAAACAATATTTCAGTGTCCCAGTTAGAGATTTGGAGTCTCTTTGAAAAAACTGTAAAATAATTTATGTACCCAAATTTAAAAATCCTATTGTCTGCTGTAGCTTGGAAAGATAAAAGTATGAAGGATAACTGATTTCAAGTGCTTAGAAAATACCATAAAATTACATTTCATTAAACCTTGGCTTAGGGTCAAAAGTGTTCAACAAAACCACACCTGTCTCTCCTCCAAATCGCTGGACTGCTTTTCGAAGTGCCTGAGACTTCACACCATCAGTGGCTCTGGCTCTGAGGAATTTCTGAGCAGGCCCAGCAGAATGCTTGATAACTACAAGCAGGTGTGGCTGACAAGTCATGTCTCTGGTGTTTTTTTTTTTATGGATGCAGTGTGTTCTATCTCTGCCATCTCCTTTTTCCTTTTATAGCCTCTGAAATTGTGTTTGGTAAAAAGTCACTTGGCTATCTTCACACAGTTTCCCTGTTACAATAGGTAAATGTCAAAAGCAATCAGGTGCAATATCAGCCTTCCATTGTATTCCCCAAGCCCTGCGGCAGATAATAACTTCTTGCAATATTTTCTTAATGTAAATGAAACAGATACTAACCCAGGCAAACGATCCCTCCTGAGCCAGCTGTCCTTTTCAATGTGTTATCCTGGAGATTACATGAATATTTATTGGCTCTTCAGTTTCTTGCACAAGCCAGAGTTCCACCAACAGGGTATAACATGTTTTAACTTGAAATAACAGACGTTTGTGTGACTGGATAAAACGAAATATGAGAAGGCCCCCAAGCAAAGTCCCCAAGAGCTAGAAAGTCCTGATCATACATTAACTTAAAAAATAACATGCAGTGTGACCTCTGAATGGTCAAATAAATTACGTCAGTTTCCTCGCTTGAAAAGCAAGACCACCATTATAGGTGGTCTTTCTTTCTTATCCTAACTTTTCTACGTATTGTACATTTTCACTGAAGTTGGATTTCTGCTTATATGTATTTTTCATCACTTATTGTTTCAAGAATTAACAATGTGCTTTTACTTTTATGAATTAATGCTTTACACACATACGCTTATATGTTTCCCCAAGAGTTTTACTGGAATCATCACAACATGACTTTTTTACTCTAACATGAGAAATGAACAGGGAAAGGAAGAGAGGACTGAAGAGCCTCTAAATGCGCACAGTGAAACAGCAATTATTCTCGACAGGAAGAAGACCAAGAGTGAAATAACAAGTCTCCAAAAAAGATTTTTGGATGGTAAAAAGACATGAAAAGATCTTCAACATCATTAGTTTTCAAGGAAAAATGTAAATTTAAATCGAAATGATCTACCACTATACTCCCATTGGAATGGCTAAAATGAAAAAAAAAACCCCATGAAAATCTTGAAAATAACACTATTTTCAAGGACGGAAAGCATCTAGAGTCTTCTTAGGCAGAACTACAAAATGGTAGAGCCACTTTGGAAACTGGCGCCATATAAACCACCAATTCCACTCCTGGGTATTTACCATATGAAATATTTTCACATAATACTTTTCCTCACAAACCCGTTTTCACACAAAGACATATATGAAAATGTTTAAAGCAGCTTCATGTATAATCGCTCAAAAGAGGAAGCAACCCAAACGGCCCTCGACTAGGGAACGGATAAGCAAACCATGGTGCATCCATACAATGGAATACTGATGAGCAGTTAGAGAGGAACCAGATGCTGTGGGCTTGTCTCTAGATACCCCCGAAAGCTGCATGTGCTCATAGTTGGGGCTCTGGGCGGTGACGGGATCATGGGTAGGCGATGCTGGGTTAGTCCGCTGATGGCTTTACAGCTGAGTGTGATGTTGGGAAGTGAAGCCGGGTGGGAAGAGCTGGGTCACTGGGTGTGGCCTGGAAGGGGATACATCCTTCTTTCCTTGGTCCTGCTCTGCGTCCCGCCTGCTACGCCACCAACTGTTTCTCCTCTGCAGTGCCCCTCTGCCAGGGAACCAGTCGACTGTGGATAGAAACTCCCAACTGTGAGCCATAATAAATCTCTCCTCCTTTAACTTGTGGGTGTTTGGTATTTTATCCCAGCAACGACAAAGTAACTAAGACACCGGATATGGGACAACATAGCTAAATCTAAAATGCATTATGCAACGTGGAAGAAGTCAGATTTAAATGGCTACACACTTTATGATCCACTTGTACAGGAAGAGGAAAAACCACAGAACAAAAAGCAGCCAGGAATCGCTAGTGCTGCAGTGTGTAGAGGGGTTGACTTTGCTGTTTCAATGCTTATGCAATTAAACGTTTCATTAAAACGACAGATAAGAAAGGACGAACTTTACCATATTGAAATCAAACCTTAAAGATGAGGGAGATGAGAAAGCAGGGGGAGATCAAGAGGTTTTGGATGAAGACAGAGATGAGTAAAAAGGAACTGGTGTGAAGTGGGAGAAAGGAGGAGGGCAGGGGACTGTCGCAGGGGTGGAGCAAGTCTTCAGAGAAGAGACGCTGCTGTGTCGCCTGAGTCTTAGAACACACAGGGTTTTGCCAGGTGGCAAGGATGGGGGTGAGAAGAGGTGTCACAGTCACAAACGGGGCTGCAGCACAGGCAGATCGGGGTTGGGCAGGAGGCAGGGAGGCAAAGGCACCATCCCGCCCCAGAGCTGGGCCATCCAACACGGTAGTGCCTGGCCACGTGTGGCCACCCAAAGTAACTGAGATGAAAGACAATTGAAACGCAGATTCCTCACGAACACTGGCCTCATTCCCAGTGTTCCATAGTCACATGTGGCTCCTGGCTACAGAGCTGTGGGGTGCAGAACAAAATTATTTCCACCATGCTGGGGGTTCTGGTGCAGGGTGTTGATCAAGAGAGGCGTTCACTGTGGTGGACGAGGACTCGAATACTTGTTTGCTCTTTGGAAAGCATGTGTGGCTAATGCCTGCCTTGGTATCTGAAGAGCGACAGATATACTTGTGTATCTGTCAAGATACAGATGCGCTCAGCCAGGACATGAATGTGGGCACCTGCAGGCTCCTGCGAAGCTTGTATCATGCATGCTGGCTGGAGCGGAGAGCAACTTACACCAGGAAGCATCAATAACAATAGCTAATTGGGCAGGCAGGTTTTACTGTATTTCAATTTTGTCAATTGCGCACAGGAAGGCAGCTATTTTTCATCTTCCTTTTCATCTAGCAAGTCTAATAAACATTTGAATGAAGATTTCTATGTAGGAATATTCTTCTTCTCTCTCACATTATCTCAACTGTTCAGTGCCAGAGAACCATAAGGGCAAAACCTTTCAAAATATGTGCTCTTCCTTGCTTTTTGGAAGACCTAACTGTCATGATGAACTCATAAATATATGTCTTTGTAACCAACGGCCTCAGAACAGAAGGCTTTGAGTACTTCACTCCTGAAAGCAGATGGGTTTGCCAGGTACCCAGCATCTGAGAAGCATCTTTTCGGAACAAACCCTTGCTTGGTGTAGAGAAATAAGACCTGGAAGAGGTCAGATTGAAAAGTGAAAATGCCAATGGTATACTCTATGGTTCAGTTAATTTTCCCTGGAGGTATGTAAACCTTACGAATATCTAGTGATCTGACTTATTATCCACAGAAGCCTGGCTGATTAATCTCTAGAAATGATTCCAATCAAGCATGAGAATAGTGTGGTTGGGAACAAATATAGCACACCTTGCTAAATTATGGGTGCTCAAATGCACAAACAAAAATAGTTTTGTCAGGATTTGGTGTGGTAGGAATTTTAGCTGAGGCAATCCCTGAGTGCTTGGTGGAAGCTGGACCTCAAAAAGAAATTGTGTCTATACCAGTGCCAATGGGAAAAACACTCTTGAAACCCTCTTTCAATACAGGTGAATGACGGTGATAAATAACTGTACCATATTCCCTCGGCAACATGCTTTAAATATGGTTCCACATGTTATTAACGACCCTTTCCTGACATATTTTCTGTGGCTGATTGTTGGGAAAAAAGAAGCAGAAGAAAAATAATGAAATATAATACAACACAAGGCCCGGAATACAATAGGAAGACAAGTGTCTTGCAAAAATGGGCTGCAGGGTCTGACCTGGATTGAACCCCAGGGTGGCGTGCGGTCATATCCTACCGGTAGAGGGCGATCTTCTGGGATTCTTCTCTATTACGGCCTTCAGGTACCATCTAGTGAATAACGACGCTCTATGATTTAAACCCAGGGGAAAAAGTCACCCATCACTCATTTATGAGCTTTCAAGACAACTGAATAGCCGAAGGTGAGAAGACATCCCCATTCTGCTGCTGCCTGGAGAGTCTTTGAACAAAATAATAAAAGCATTCCTGAAAATGATTCCCTGGGGGGAGAAACTTATGATGTATGAATTCCATTCGAACAATAAGAAAAACTAGCCTAGAATTTTAGAAAGTGCACCATGAGCACTCACAGATTTTCTGATAGTCGCATTGCTCCTCTTCCCGAGAATAAATAAGAGTTACGGTGCTTCTTTTGTAGACTTATTCTTCAAATGATCTTTAAATTTGTTCATTCCAAGAGACTGAGATGTTTGTATTTGTGCTTCCATTTCAGTTAATAAATGCCTCAATCCTCAGATAGCAGAGTACTTGGAGTTAGATGCAAAATTTTTGTTTGCCTGTTTGTTTACTGGGAGGACCCAGGCATCCAAGTCTTAATTTGGGAACAAAACTAGTCATGTTCAGGATTGAAAAGATGGAATTGAGTCAAAAGATCCCATTCATACTGGTCTTAGCTGGGTGTGATCCTATAAAGTACTAGTGATTCAGAAGTTGTTCCCTTGGAACAGAAATGGTTTGTTTTGTTAATGAAGACCGTGAAATGAATAAATAATTTGAAGTAAATTTTTTTTTTTCTTAAGGAGGTTGGGATACCATCCAAATCCTTCTGTGTAGGACTATGTAATTACGCCGAGGCCACATGAATACGCCTGGGCACAGATGAACTGGGGGCTTTGCAACCCGGATTCTTATAACTGCTGCCAGGAGGGGGACAGAGACTGCTCCCCACCCTGGCTTCTCAGTGGCTCCCTCCTCTGAGCCCCAGGCTGGCAACTGGACCATTTGCCCAGGCTGCGAGGAGGTGATGTGAGAGCTGTATTCTGGGACAGTATTCCAGCTCCACTGTATTATAGTGCAATTTCTCACGCTAAGCAAGGACCAGGGTGCACACAATTCCTTCCTACACAATCCTCCGCTTCTCTACCCCTTCCCAAAATTACGTCTTGCTGCCTCAGCTCAGTTTAGGAGTCTCCTAGGAGTGGAGCAGCCTCAGTTTTACTTCTGATAGGAGAAGGACTTGCTCATGATGTAAAGATCCAATCCCATCCCATCAACATAAGATACATGAAATCCTTTGAAAAGTATGTTGCCAGCAACTGGGAGATTCAGAGAAATGCTTGTTGTCCTTAAGGGACACCTAGTCTTTGGGGGTAGAAGCAAAACCTGAGCACAAGAAAACTAAAGCAATAAAAGACACAACAACAGAAGGGTGTCTTGGAGCAGTAAACAGTAACTGAGTTGATGGTAAGAATTTCTACACTAGTTAAGATTATAGAAAACACCCAAGGGAGATGAGAGGGGGTCTATTAAGAGATTAGATTTTTGAGCTGACTTGTGAAAGAGGCATACTGTTTGGGTAATGGCCTCTTCGTCACTGGGTTGCTATGAAGATTAAAAACAATGCGAGATTCTTAGCACAGTGGCTGGCAGAAACCTTGGTAACGATTATTACTGGATAAGAGGACGTATTTCATGTGGCAGCCGGCAAAAGATGGGCTCTGGGACAGGGACGGAAGTAAGCCTGGTCTGATGGGATGGAACTAGAGAGCAACTGTTGGTAAAAAGCTGTGCCTGGATTATCCAGGATCTTCGATGGAAGAAGCAGGTTTGAACCTTATCCCGTAAAGTACTGCAAATACAGAAAGTACTGGTGCCTGCCTGTGATCCCAGTACACTGGGAAGCTGACGCAAGAGGCTTGCGATTTCGAAGCTAGTCTGCATAACTTAGTGAGACCTGTCTCAAAAGAAAAAAGCATGGGGATGTAGCTCAGCGTGAAGACCCTAGGTTCAATCCTCAGCACTGCCCCTAGCTCCAGAAAAACAGAGAAAGTGCTGTCCCCCTGAGTACTCTCATCATTAACAAAAACCCTCTACTCATACAATAGCCCCCAGCTACCTCATGAAAAGTCAGTCACACTAACGTGTGAAATATGAAGAGATTCTTGAAAATTTAAAACATACGCACATCAGTGCAACGAATGGAATTGTATCTTTTTTGTACGTGTGGGGTTTTCCAGGGATGGTGATATTTGCCAATCCTATGGCTTCAATGAATTGTACTGGGGAGGTAGATATGTGGGGAAAACAGGTGTTTTGCATAGAGTCTGTGCACACCTTACTTTCTCCGTTATAAAAGTCCTCACATTAACAGCGTGGGTGACTTCATTTTGCTTCTGGAGTGAGTTGCTGTCAGTGTAATGAAACCCAGCAGAAGCATCATGCTGATGAAGGAATGTAAAGCAGAGCTCGTTTAAGGAAGGAGGGAATATTACGTGTTGCAAAGATGGTGAAGAACTTGCAGAGGAAACATGCGCTTGTACACCAGCGAAGAACAGAAGCAGGGACGGGACTCGCTTTCTAATTCCCACGCTGGGCTGTGTGGCTGTGAGTTAGGTCCACTTCCAGCAGTGACTGGGGAGAGAACACTGAGAGGTCGAGGTTTACAAGGACGGAGAAGGTGAGGGTGGCAGGATTAGCACTGGTTAATCCTGGTTAATTTAAGTCTTCTAGGCAATCAATGAACAAACCTTAACCTGGAGGTTTGAAGAAAATCCACCGTCACAAAGCAAACCAATGACACGTAGGACAAGGTGCTTACTGGATGCTATTTAGCCCTTTCTTTTCTTTTTCCTTTCCTTCTTCTCCCGCTCCTGCCTTTCTAATTCTCCTCCCTATTGAATATCATCTTTCTTTTACTTAGTATCTATTATAATTTTTTGTCCTTATTTACCCTTACAGTTTCTCATACCAGAGAAACAATTTGATATGTTCTCATGTGTGTCTGATTTATTTCACTTAAGAGTGTATTCTCAAGGTACATCCATATACCTATAAATATCTCAAGTTTATCCTTTTTATGGGAGAATAATACTCCATGGTACAGAAAAACCACATCTTCTTTAGCCATTCGTTAGTTGTTGGGCATTTGGGTTGTTTCCAAGACTTAGCTATTACAAACTGTGTTGCGTCACTTTATGGCAAAACCTTGTATCCATGGTGCCATTAAAAGGAGTGTGACGTGGAAGGTGAGGGGTTTCCCAAGCCAGCTGGGGGTGGCTGGGGGAGGGCTGGCGGGGGAGGGATGGAGCCTCCTGGGTGGCCTTTTGCCTCTAGCAGCCAGTTGTGTTTTATCTCAGTGTACTGTGTGCCACGAAATGGAAAGTGAAGGAAAATCTGCCTTAAATTGTCTTAAAGGGGTAATTGGTTTAGTGTAGATGAGTTTCTTGAAAGAGGTTGAGATAGAAGAGAGAATTCAAAAGTGTTAGGTGACACTTCCAACACAAATTCAAAAGTGTTAGGAGCCACTTATAACACATAATCAAAGATGAAAGTAGCAAAAGTTAAAACGATAGATAGCTTCAGCCAACGAAAGATCTGATTCAGGCTTCTGACTTTCTTAAGACTTTACAAACAGGGAAAAAACTAAGCACATACTTTACTTTTCATGTTGATTCACAGCATATTATACTTTAAAGGTGAAAGAGGCCATAAAAATGGTCTTTCCTTATACATCAAACGAGACTGGGACACAGGAAGACCAAGCACATTATAGTTAGTGGGCAAGCAGAAGTGAGAAATGGGCTTGTCCCCTTAGTTAAACATCCATGTTTGGGATAAGGCTATAGAGACCTTGACCCTGACCTTTTGTTTTACTTTGTGTCTCTCTCAAGTTACATGACTAGTCAGTGGCTGCAGTGTTGGCAGGAAAAAGCTGAAGCTATATCACTACTACTTCATTTTTATATCATCATTTTAAGGGATCATGCTTAAAACTGTCACCAAAGACCTCTAGCTAAGTTTCTGAGTCTCTAGAACACCTTTCAAACCTCATCGCTTATGCACATCATCAGAGACACTTTGAGGAGTTCATCAGGGCATTTTACCAAGGATGACTCTTTCCCAGAACACGTGATTACATTGGCCTTCACGAAAGTCAGTAACGACCAGACCAAGGCCAAACTCCAACCTGTGCCACAGAGAGCACATGCAGAAACAGAGATTTTCAGCACAGCACAGAGCTACAAGATTGCTGAGAAGTTAACAGCCTGCTGGCCAGTGATGTGCTTGCAGATAAAGACAGAAAATCAGACTGCTGGGAAACATAAACGAGGGAAGAGGATTGTAATGATTGTTCTCTGCTGTTGACTGTTTAGATTGGTGTGTGGCTGCTGTCCTGAACACTTCCTACCTAACAGTTCATTATGGGCCTGTACCTAAGTTTATAAATTCCTTCAACAGATTGTCAGTCTCCACCACTGATGCCCAACCTGCCCATGTGCATGTCAACCCCATAAATTCCAATAGAACCTTCCTGAAAAACTATAGAAAAGGTAGAGACTGAGGGTCTCTTATTTTATCACTTGTATCAAAGCCTTCTGGAAACCTCTGGTAGGAGGCAGGTCTGGTGCAGGAGTAGGAAGCACCTATAAGAACAGATTGTAGCTCCTCAATAAAACTCGTATGTCAGGTGGGGAGGCCCGAGGACCATTTTGCCAACCCCACTGCACACAGCCAGGGGGCATTTGATCCCCTCAGAGATACAGACCTCAGTGAGGATGACAACACAAAGTGGTACAGGGCTGGGGATTTAGCTCAGTGGTTACAGTGCTTGCCTCACAAGCACAAGGCCCTGAGTTTGATCTCCAGCACCAAAAAAACCCAAACCAAACCAAAACAAAGTGATACAAACCTCACAAATACACCAAAGTTACTGGTTTTAAGGAGCTTTGGGGATTATCTCCATTTTTCTAAGTTTATTAATAACATGGCAATGAACATCTCTTATTATAGTTAGATCACAAATGCCCTTCAAGGGCACATATGCTGAAGACTTGGCTACAAGGACAAGTGGTGGAGCCTTTAAGAGGTGGGACCTCATGGGAGGAAGTAAGGTCATTGGGGGTGTGGCCTTGAAGGGGATCGTGGGACTCCAGCCCCTCCTCTTCCTCTCTTTTACTTCCCAGTTGTCTTAGGTGAACAGGTTTCTATCACTGTGAACTTCTGCCATGATGTTCTGCCTCACCACAAAACAACAGCACCAATCCACTATGAACTGATACCTCTGCAACTATGAGCCAGAATAAATCTTTCCTGCTTATGTGATGATTTGCTCAGATATTTTGTCATAGCAATGGAAAGCTGACGGACATATATACATATAAATCTTTGTTCAGATCTTCCTAACAGTTTGAAATGTAATCGCCTGTTACAGTTCATTTCTGTCCTAGGCTAGAGTCTGGAAACCAATCTTGTTTTCCCTTGCATCCAACTGAAAGGCCTGAAAAAATACTTAATACTTTGGATAATGGGATACAAATGCTCAGGAAGCTGTTGTATTTTCATTTTAAATCAAGAAGGTTATTCCTGCACTACAGATTGAAGGCTTCTAAGTTCTGCCCAGTTCTCAGGGATGGTTGGCCTCTGGGCCTTGGGAGGAAGCAGTTTGCTCCTTCATTACATTATTTAATACAAAGAAAAGTCCTTTTTTATTTTTGGGATAAATAATATCTTGAAAAGGAATATGTGAGGCTTTGGTAAAGAGCCCTGTTTAAATGCTGGACGACGAACAAGCCAGGAACCTCACCTCACAATTTCTCATTTAGTTGGACATCCCACATCTCTGGCAAAGTTGTTCTAGCTGAAGAAGCTATTGGAAGAGTCTCTAGTCGCAGGGAGGGGAAGTTTACACTTGGGTCCTTCATTTCTTCTCTCTGTACCAATAATATTCAAGTCTGAATGTTGATGATTTCCATGACTTTCCTAGTTTACTGGCGTGCAGCTTCTGGGGAGAAGAGCCTGCAGCTGCAGCCCATGGCTTCAGTAGAGTGCATACAGCTGGAGAGGCTCGGCCCAGCCTGTGTGTGTGGGGCCGGGAGAGACTATGTTCCCCGCAGGTCCGTGCAGGGTGAGCCCCCGGGGCCTCTGAGATATGTCGTCTTTTCCCAGATTTGGCTGCCTGGGAAGAGTAGGTGACTCTGACCAGCGGCTGACTGGCAGTATGAACTCTGGGCCTCCAAAGAAGCATGAGCTGTGGGGACGGAAGAGATTTCCAGCCCAGACAGCAGCATGGACACGGCTCCAACTTCAAGCCAGGGCTGTTCTAAGCACCTCCAGGGTGGATTCCTTTACCTTCACCGCAACCTGACCACAAAAAGATGCAAATGATCTTCTCTTTACAACCAAGCACAAGGAGGCCCAAAAAGGTCATCTAATTTCCTCCCGGTCACATGACACTAAACGACAGAGCCGGGTTTGGAATCCAAGCAGCGTGACTGTAGCGCCTGAGCTGTGAGCCACGCCACCTACATGAGATTGTGCCTCTGTCAGAGGCATAATGGCCCTGGGCCACCATGGAAAGGCTTTGGCGAGGCCTGGGAAGCAACAGACTAATCAAACAGTGACGGTGCTAAAGACCCACGGCGGGGGCAAGACAGGAAGCCGAAAAAGGCAAGAGCTCCGGGAAGGGTGGAGGCCCCCGAGCACCTGCTAGCCTCATCCCTGTTGGCCTCACAGTGCCCGGGCACTCTTGATATTTTGATGATGGAGGCGAGGAGCAAGGAGGACTCTTTACTATTCATGAAGCTCTTAGCATTTCTCTTCCAAATCAGAGATCAGAATCATTACAGAAGTTAAGCAGGAAAGAGCATGGACTCCAGAAACCTTTCAGATGCAGGCTGCAAATTACATGCCGCAACACAGTGCGCGATCAGTGTAATCGCAGCTTTTGCTATAGAACATGGGGCAACCTGTGTTCCCAGCACCTTAAATTGAAAAGAAATAAACATGAAAGAAAGAAGCCATGAGGCATAATGAACTAACAGAATAAATTTCTGCTCTCCAGGGATACAACCCTTGCAGTAAAATAACACGATTGTGAAAATAGTTGTAATTATTTTTTTGAGGTCAGGGTGAGGTCACTTGGTAGGTAGAAAAATTGACAAGTTAATTGTAGGCACTAGCACCTGCTGTTTTCCCAAATCTACTTACACATAGATTTTATTTGCAATAGAAAAAGCACATGTGCACGCATGTGCACACACACACATGCACACACACACACACACACACACACAACCACTCCCTTATACATTTAGAAAGAAAGCTGTCACATTTTAAATAAAGCCAAGACCTTCAATTCATGCCTGACGCTTTCATTGTGGTAGTATGCTTTTTATTTTTATTCCAGTCCTCTAGGTATTCTGCCCCAATAAACAACGTGAATGACTGGAGCAGCTACGGAAGCTCTCTGTGAACATTTTCCCCAAATGTAAATTATGGGAAGACTGTTTATATAATTCATGAAAATCTTTAGTCTTGTGTCTTTTTAATCTTGGAGAATCCATCGTACTGACAGAATCCTGCTTTTAGTCCATGCTTAAAGATCGGATTTATTCCTCCAGCTTATCGTGAAGAAGAGAAATGAAATTGTACTTTTGGATGTATGTAATTTGGCTTCTGCACATATCTGCTGAGGTTCAGCGCCTCTCTAGTTTTCGCTCTTGAATTTGTCAAGGCTCAAGCTAAACCAGCGATTCTCTCTATATAGTTCCGCTGGTTTTTTTTTTTTTTGATAATATTAACTTTTTCAGCTAAAGCTCTTATTCATTCCCAGTAACTTGATTTCTTGAGTTATTGCTTGATATGCATCCTGTAAGAAGTGGGAACTACCACAGTTTTTGAGTAGACTACAACATATGTACAATTATTATTTTTTCTTTTAATGCTGCTCTATTCTAGTGTTCCTATCACACCGTTTTGGGCTAAGTCATTTCAACATGAAAACACGACAAAGTGTCCTGTTGCTCTTTCTGTCCCAGGCTTGCTGGCTGCTAAGTGAATTATGGAACACTACTGCAGAAAGGAAAACAAGCCAGAGTCTACACAGATGGCCGACTGCAGCAGCCTCTGCTACTTACTGTACAGACTTACAGAACCTTGAGTTGGGGAACCTCAGAAGTTAAATTCATCGGCTTCTCCCCGTCCACTGCTATGACCCTGGGGGAGTCTCAGTATCTCCAGCCTGCTGGTCACAACTTGTTCCCTTCTCACCCTACCCTAACCCACATCTCTGTCCCAGTTTTGTTTTCCACAAGCAGCTGGACTCATCTTTCAAAAAAAATACATTCTACTTCAGTTCACTGCTTCAAACCTTTTATTAGTTCCCATGCCCTTTGCCTGTGATACACCCCTGCTCCTACCCAGTTCCATGTCTAGATATTGTGCCTTCCTCCCGTGTTTGCTACACCTCCACTCTGGGTTAAATGAAAGTCCTTCCCACACTAAGGCGCCTGCCTGGACTCTTTCCCCCAGACCCTCTGCAAGTTGGGTTTCATTTGGCCGAAGAGCTCTCGATCCAAAGAGCTCCCTCCCCAAGCAGCCCATAGAAAGCACTCCTGCTTCTCAGCAACAATACCATGTGGCTGTTTCATCTGCTTCCCAACTTACAAATGAACAAAAAGCTTTTACTGGGGCTGAGGGCTGGAGGAGCATTAGTTATGGTCTTGCACTCTTCTCCAGTCAAAGGTCAGCAACATTTGGCTGCTCAGTGCTAGGGAGGGTTAGATTTTCTGTGCCCAGAGCCTGTGACTGTTGGTTATTCAGCACGTTTCTGACTGTCTGATCTATTCATTCATTATCCCTACCACTAGGACAGATAAAGACAAGATCCTCTATCAGAACGCAGGCGAAGCCGTCACTTACTTATAGTGGACCCAGACTCGGGCCTGTTCAGGGAGCTGATGATGACAAAGCCGAAGCCTTCACTCTCCTTGCGGTGGATGACCACGTCACTGGTCTGCAGGCTGTGGGAGGCGAAGCCCTCGGGAGGAGAGGCGCTGCCACTGGGGGCAGCGTGGCTGCTGTTGGTGTAGGCTGCGTAGTCACTGCGTGGAGAGCTGTGGTGGGTTGACATGGAGCCTGGACTCCTCCCGTTCTCTGGGCAGGGCTCCCCTGGAACACACATTGCACAGGGAACACCGTCACTTAACCAGGGTCTTGGTGCATGACTCCTACGCAGTGGGGAGTGGCTGGTTATTAGACTGGCTGGCTGGCTTCTCTTTCCCCAGATGCGCAGAGCACTCGAAGGGTTACGAGCCCAGCTATGGCGGCCTTGGCCTCAGCCCCATTCTACCCTCGTTAGAAAATACAGGCAAAACCCCACGTCAGCTTCTGTTCTGATCGTGCTCTGGCTGTGACTGCAAACCCGGGACAAGCTGACTCTTAGATGCTGAGCTCCTCAGTTGCTGAATTCACTGAAGATGATCACACAACACGCAGAGAGAACCCTAAAATCTGTGTGCACATGAATCACTTAAAGAGCTTGTAACATGAATACATGTTCAGGGCCCACCCGGGGAAAGATTTTTTTCAGTAGGTCTGGGGAAGATTGGGTACAGAAATGAGGAGCGTTTCAAGGCCTTTGAGAAATGCTGTTATATCTGTGGGTAGAGCTAGCTAACAAACCTGGGGCTGTCCACACACAGTGACCTACTGTTGTTTTTTTTTTTTTTTTTTTTTTTTGAGGTTGTACTTCTGTTTTGTGATACTGTGATAGCCTAGAAGTGTTAATTTACTTTGTGTAGTGTGGGAGATATACTTCTTAAAAGTGCCTCCTTGGCTTTTGTACACCTACCATATCTCAATAAAGTGGTTAAAAAGGGTAGAGGTTTCTTTTTTCATTTAATAAAGTAGTTTGCTCCCTGTAAGATCAAATCTAATAATGATACCATGCTAAGGAATTATGAATTTTGACCCTCTATGGAGATAGATGTAGGAGATTTTGCTTATTTACATTCCATGTTACAAAAGACACTCTATTATCAACCAGATGAACCAAGCCAACACTTCCACAAGAAAGCCAGCCTATGTGTGTGGCAGGATGATAGAAAGCCGGCAGCCAAGAGAAGCTGGAATTTGAAACGCAAGTTACTCTGTCATCCAGAAAGCATTTTAATTTAATGCTAGGTATTGGCGCTGTATTAAAATAACTGACGTGGGCACCTAGAATACGGTAATTAAGAACAAGACTCTTCTGTTTCCCTCTTAAAATATAGTTACTCAAAGGTGTTCATGGAACAGAGGAATAAGAAGATGGAAAATGACTATTAGTGATTCCTTCTTGGGTCTCTAGATACTGCCATCCTCTTAGAGCCATATAAGATGTCTCTCATGGCAGTTCAAAGATAATCAGCCAAAGTCCACTGGAGGCCCTCAGCTTCACAAGCTGCAGTTGTGGTTGGCTACGTAGTTCGGTCTGCAGTGGCCCTAAAAGGCTGAGTGTAAAGGCTTGGTCCCCACCTGTGGGCTATTGGGAGGTCTGGCCCTCATGAGAGGTCTTTAGGCCACTGAGGATATGTCCCTGGCCCTTCTTTTGCTCTCTTTCACTCCTCCACCATGAGCTGAATGACATGCTCTTCTGCCATCTCCTGCCAGGATGCGCCCCTCAGGCCCATAGCAACAGGGTCACTGGCTCACGGACTGAACCCTCCAAAACTCTAAGCTCGAAGAAACTCTTTCTCTTTATAAGCTGATTTACCTCTGATATTTGTTACAGTAACATGAAGGTAATAACACAATTCCAAAATGAAAAAGTTGGGGCTAAAGAACCAAAACTACAAGACATGTTTTGTTACACTGATACCAAAGAAGGTATTGCATTTATTCATATTCCCAATTTTCAAAATGGCCTCCCATCAGTTAAAAACTTAAAGAAAGGAAGTGAAATGCATGATAGTTAATAAAGTAAGAAACAAAAAGGGATTCACAAAAACCTGTTAATTTCTTGTTTATGATTATAGAATGAATGAAACAAAGGCTATTGCTTTTCTTATCTGATAAGTTTGAATTCTTCTAATTAACAGAGGTCTTAATAAACAAAATGGATGCTTTTCATTTGTAAGAAACGTACTGAGGTCATGAAAGAACAAAATGTCAGTGTCAAAGGTTTTCCCGTTTTGGAGCTAGAATTTAAAAGTTCTGCCTCTAAAGTGAATCCTCCCTGCTAGAGACATCACCCAAAGACAAACTGCTATTGTCTTGGTGAAGCACACGTCCTTTATCAGTCCTTGTGCAAGTTGGAAATAAAGTGATTAGAGATAGTCTGGAAGAAGAAAAACAAACAATTATTATGCTGCTACATTAAATTGAAAATCTCCCCGAGTTATTGGACCAAATCAGTAACTAAATGTCACAGGCAGTGACAAGAGAGATCTCATTCTCTGGCTGTCATATTTTAGGGGGTTGAGAGCTGTGGTTGTCAGCAAATCAACAACAAAGACAAATTATCTGTCTTTGTGGTAAGTGGGTGGGCGTGGCTGTACCGCGGCTCCAGAGAGAGAAAGGAAATCATGGACTGAATCAATGTGAGCAGTCTCCGGGTAAGTGAGAGAGTCCGCTACATGAGCAGAATACTTCTCCACTGCTTTTGGACTTCTCACCCCCGAGAAAGTTCTTTATCTTTAGCAGAATGAGTATATTTTAAATCAGGAAGTTCAAACAACTTCTATGCTCTTCCTGGGCTTGTTCTGGGTCCCTGACACTTGAAGAGTGGTACCGTGATTGCCTTGGAGGAACGGACTGTACCTCATATTTCTAGTCCACTGCTCAGGATCCAAATGCAACTTCCTTCCCAACAACTCTTTCTGTTTGTCTCAGAATAATACAGCAAAATGTCATAAATTGACTAAATACTCCGTGAATTTTTAAAAATTACCCATTTCCAGGACCCCTGATTCATTCTTCTGCTTCACAAGTGGGTGTACAGAATTCAGTCACTCAGTATTTACCGAAGTCAAGGAGCTCAGTTTTAGGTTAAATTTCCATGTCGTCTGCACCAGCCATCCCGGAAGTCATCACTGTGCTGATGGCTCAGGGAGGCTGGGAGTTGTCCGCGAGGTCCGGCAGGTGGCAGGTGAGATGCTCAGACCGGAACGCGATAGCCTGCTTGGGGCTTGCTTCTGGCCGGCACAGCACTGGTCTATGCTTTGCTTACTAACTGTTAAAACTAACTGCCAATGTTTGTAAGTAGGGAGATTTTACAGAAATAAGGATTTCCAGTTTCTCTTGAAATGTCTGGCAATAATCAGCTGGACGTGGGTAATGGCTGCTCCCTTGCCTGGGTCTGTGGTTTCCATCATACTCCCCAGTGCCTCTTACAAACACCAGATTTACTCATTTATTCACTCGTTTACCCAGAGCATGAGGAACCCAAGGGCCAAAGGGGCTTGTTTAACCAGAGTCTTCCCTTCCCCTCTCGACCACACACTGGGAACCAGGACTCTGGCATTCTGTAACCAGGGAGACCTTGCCTACTGCAGGCTGAGTCCGAGCCTCTTCTTAGGAGGCTGGCCCCGCAGATGTGCATAGCTTGCCTTGACGCATGGCTGGGGCAAGGGGGTGTGTGTGGATGGAGCGTACACCTGGGTGTGCGCACCAGCCCCTCACAGTACCTCTTGGGGACAGGGCAGCCCAAGAGATGGCTCCCAGCCTGCATTATCTAGCGTATATTCCCCAAGGCAGCCACCTTGGTGACACGGGGGACGTGTTCTGAGACACAGAACAATGGATGCATTCGGAATGGATTACTTTTAATCAGGACCAGGAACGCACTTGGACCCAGCTGCTGAGGAAGCCTTCCCTCCCTTGGCATTGTGCCGAGGGTGAGACTTTCCTTAGGAGTTTGGGAAAGATGCTGAGCGTTAAGACTGACTCTAACATGTTTTGATTAAGTCATAAAACTTCCTTTCACATCAATTTCAGATTTGCACTTTGGGGATTCCTCAGAGACACCCTCCTCTCAAACAAATGGTGCGTATTCAAAATAATGTGTCATTAGGTTGAACGTCTCAAAGCTGAGCTACCAAACATATAAATATTTATAGTCTTGGTATAATAATTAAAGCTATGTTTCTAGTATTCTTAGGGGGAAAAATGCCAACTAAGTGCTAGAGCTGGTGGAATCATTAAGATGTTTTCTCTCAAATCGTGTTCAAGGTGCAAGATCTGTGCTGGGAGTATGTAGTAAATAACACTGGACGCTCCGCTGCATAGTTTGTTTCCTTCCCACAATTTCTCTCCTTTGAAGACCTAGCTTGCCATGGCCTAATTAAAAATTTCGCCTATCTTTATAATTTAATATTTGCCTATCTTTATAATTCAATATGTGGAGCAGGCTTTTGTGTTGTTTTAATAGTTGCCCAATGCTTCGAAGTGATCTGTATCTCTTACGATGGATACGATCTTTTCCAGGCCCGTTGGTTAGGAAGCTGGTGCCCTCTTCCCTGGAGGTGAGGAGGCGCCTTTGCAGGAGGCAGGCAAGGGTCGGAGGGAAAGGCTTCATCCTCATCCTGTCCCTTCCTCCCAGCACTGTCTGCATCGTGCTGTTCTTCCTACTGCAACTTGTGCCTCAGCTGACTGTCCACTTCAGCTGAACAATCTCATCCTAAGCTGGGCTGGCATCTCCCACTGCCTCAGTTAGGAAAGCAATAATGAATGATAACATGCCTTGCCCAGGCTCCTCCACGGTCACATCCATTTGTAGTTGTCCTTTTTCACTTTGAAGAAATGGCAGCTATGAAAAAGGTCATGCCCATGCCCTTCGAATCTCTTGCACTCGGTTTTGAGGCCTTTACTTTGCTCTCAAAATAGCCTCTGCTGAACTTAATCATTTTCAATACTGATGAAGCTTTCAAGGAAGAGTGGGTTGAATTAACATGGAGACTCTCCTAGTGTGAATGAGCAGCCTACAGCAGAACATTTTCAAAATTTAAATGCACTTGAAACGCACTCAAAAGCCGCACAGAGTAAAGTTGGTAAGAACGGCAGCAAAGAGCAGCTTCGCGGAAGTCACACGACCCACAGATTGCAAGGATACCTTTGTGCGGCGCTGGCATACCCTCCAACAGCTTGCGCTGATTAGAACAAAATTTAATTTGCAATAATCAGTCAGTGGCAAGGGGAGCATGAAATTATGTTGGCACATTGGTTTTGTACTTAGCAGTATATTTCCTTGTAAATCAGGTATCTTTTTAATTTATCTTTGGGTTACAGAACATATAGCACAGCAAACTTTTTATTAAAAATCACTCTTTAGGGAGAGAGAGTTAAATGTTAGCCAAGCAAGCACTGTCTCCCTCCCGACATCTCGCCCAAGGAGAAGGCATAATTCACCATGTTTTACTTCCTTGGGTCAAGTGTGTGCCGTGGATTCCAGGAGACGGACGGCGCCTCTTAGCAAACTCTATCCGATATGAGATATACGGCAGTGTCTACCATGAGGGCTGGTGATTCTTCTGACCTGCCTTTTAAGTGATTGCCCTTGCTCAAATCTAGTTTCTAGACACTCAAAGAGAAAAGGATTTTTAGTTAGGCTAATAAATCTGGTCCTTCAGAGCCTGTGATGAGCAGGTGGCCTGTTTCTGGATTCCGATGTGACGCGGGTCAGCACATATAGTCCTGGTATTGGGACTGACATTCATGGAAGGTCAGTCTTTGAACTTGCTGGGGTGGGGACAGTGTCTGAAAGTGGGAAGGAGGACTCTAAGTGGCATAAAGAAACGAGCCCCAGAAATAAGAATCCATCTCTGCGTTGTCACTAGTTCTGTGCAAGCTGCCAGTCAGCCGGCCTTGGTTTCCTAGTCTATACTGAGGGCCTCAGGCCGTTTGGGTTTCTCCTAGTAGAACTGATGAGCCAGCATGAGGGGTGGTGAAGGTCTGAGCACAGAACCCAGCAGGCTGCTGGGGCAGACGGTGCCCGCATAGGTGGCTGCAGAGGCTGTGTGCGATTCACGGGACACACATGTACATTTCAGGGAAGAGCTGCGGTCCCAAAGTCACTCAGTGCTCCGACTGCAAAAACAGCATGGGGCTTATAGTTGGCATATTGCTTAAGAACATAAATCTTCTTTTTTGTGGGGGGGGTATTGAAATGGTGAAGAGAAGAAAATTAGATCATATTATGAACATGTGGGCTGACTTATAAAAGTACGTCTTTGGTGGATTCTTTTATGAAGCCAAGAAAATGGTTGTAACGGGAATAATTATCCTCAATTCATCTGTTTCATAAGTTTGGAGCTATATGAATTATGCTTTCTCAGATTGAGAGCTGTATTTTTCTACACAGGGTAACAGTTTATTGCTACCTTTTATCATGCTTTACAAAGAAAGCTCATTTTCCATCCTGGTTTCCTTATTATGGTATCAAAATACCATAGTTCTTTGTTTGTAAACACAATGAGAAACATTTTCAAAAGGCGTCGCTTCCATTATTATAATCTTCCTTTTATACCTACATCCACCAAAAAGCAAAGTGCATACCCACCTTAAATTAGCCCTGGGCTTGGCTAGAAATTTTTAATGGCTGCATTTGCAATGTAGGCCTCAAAGCCTGTTGGGAATTTTTTTACTAGTGCAGTGAAAACCTACACTTTGGAAATCATGGTTATTTCGGGACTATTGAGGTTGTTTCTTTCCCCATATAACACAGAGGCTTTCTCTCAAGTGCCCTCGCTGTGCATCACGAAAGCATCTCACCACCCAGCCCGACTCCCATTGAGGCTCCGGTACCAACCTCCGCATAGCACCTTCCTTCGCACAGTGAGGTTCACCTGCCCGTTGCGGGCTGCGTGGTGCATAAGGTCGATGACGTAACGGTGGGTCTTGCCGGCCACTGGGATTCCATCCACGTAGACGAGCTCGTCTCCGGGGTGTAGGCGGCCATCTCTGTCCGCTGAGCCCATGGCAATGATGGCTCCAATCAAAATCTAGAGAAGCAGAGAGAAGCAGAGAACCATTAGAATTCACGTATGTATCTGAGCTCGTACTGCAACGTGAACAAGAGGCTGGGAGTGCATCCTTCCCACATTCCCAGGCTGCTGACTCCTGGAGAAATAAATGTCTCCAAAGTATTGCTGATAGCCATAAAGTTTGGGGGATGCTTGACTCCTGGCTAATAAGCTGTCACCCTCAAGGAAACAGCTAATGCAAAATAATCCAACACAAACTGGCCAGCACATAGACTCTATGTTGAAACAAGGGAGGGACCAGCCGAATGCTGCCCCCAGCTCTGTGTGTAGCCTTCCTAAGGCCTCTTAGGTTCTATGAGCCTTTTTCTCCACCTGAAAAGCGGGGAAAATAACCAGAGGACCAATTCCATAGGATTACTGGGAGAACAGAATGAAACAATGTATGTGAAGAATTTTACTTTTTTCACGCTACACAGGAAGTACTCAAAAAATGTCAGGGTGAAACTCGCTACTGCTCATTATTAAACTCTGATAGAGTTTCAAAGTTTTTGTTTTTGTTATGTTTTTTGGCTTTGCTTTGAAAGGCTGGATGATAAATAGCAAACAAAACAAAACAAAAACAAAGCAACAACAAAACTTACATTTGCCTTTTTCTGGCCAGGTGACTTACTCAAAAATATCTCAAGCCTTCTCTGGATACTGGCTCCAAGACCTTGAGTATTTCTTTAGTGCACTCTGGGTCTGCCTGTCCCCTGGAGCGCTTCGATGGTATGATGGCTACCATGCCAAGAAGCAGGGAGGCACACATCCGGGGACTGTGGGGTCTGTGATAATTCCCAGAACTAGGGACTTTGATGAAAGCTAACACATAAAGTTTCCTGGACTCCATTAGATGCGCTCAATTTAGTGTCCATTAGCAAGGATTTTTTTTTTTTTTTTTGTCTCAGAGGAATGAAAATAGTACTAAATACAGGAATGGCTCCATCCTCACCTGCAGGCTGCGTTCTCAGGCTGGGCAGCAGCCCGATCCTTTCGTTCTTGGTCACTTTGCTCGCTGTGGCCCATAACCATGGCACCAGATCTGGGTAGCCCAGAACTTTTCAGGTACTGTATTGCCAAACTTATAACCTGAGGACTTTCCAGCCTTGGTCTATTGCATAACTTTTTGTTTTAGAAAAATAAGAATTCCTTACACTGCTGGATCCCCCATTCCCCAGGGGTAGGGAATAGAATCGCTGCCATGTTGAATGTTAGTGTTCCGACGAGTGACTCGGTACTGCTAACAAAGGAGAGGCTTGCACCTCCTGCCTTAGATGGGCCGCTCGGTGGGGCTGTCCCTGCCACCCGCTGTACCCAGCTGCCATAGTATGGAAGCTGGGCATGCTGCTGACAGTTTCCATTTTCTCTTACTGTCATGCCAACCTGAATTTATGAATTTCTTTCTGAAGACGTTCCAATCTATTCTTCAAAAGCCTCAACCCACGACGGACTGCTGCAAAGATTTTAAAAATGCTTCCTGCAAAAGTCAGTTAAAATGCACGTTTCCATCTCTCCACTGCCCAGGAAAAGCTGCATTTTGTTGGGTGAGCCGGAAGAAAACGCTTCAACGTTTCAAACTCTTGCATACTTAAGTCGGAGGATTTATAGCTAGTCACAGTTTTTTAATTTTTTAACTAATAAATTATCAATTTTAAGGCATAGCTCTGATCCTAACAAAATTGAAACAAAAAGTAGGGGTTATGAATGAATCATAGTGGGAATTGGGCTCTGTACAAAAAACGACAATGTTCCACACTGCAAAATTCCGGTTTCCCTCCCGCTATGGGGAAACAGAGACATATACATAATTCCTAAGTTACCTTCCGTGCTAGCAGGTACCTTCTGTGTTAATGCCTTCAATAAAAGGAAGAGCTCAGTAAAGTACCTGCAAAGATACTGGTATGATATGAGTTACTCTCGTTAACTCACCCACTCAACAAACATTCAGCAAGCCCAGGGACACGTTTAGGTGCCAGGGCACCAATAATCAGTAAACAAAAATCCCCGCTCTGTGGAGTTTCCGGCTTAGTGCTCAGACAAGAACAGATGTGACAAGTGTGTAAATTATGTAGTCTGCCAGAAGGCGTGTACGATGGAAAAACTACAGCAAGGTGAAGAACGCATCAATGACGTGGCTGAGGTGGTGCTAGCGCTGGTTAGAGTGGGCATCACTGAGAAGTTGACATTGGTGCAAAGACGAGTTCACTGCAAGCAGTTTACCAAAAAACTTCAAGCGTAATCCTTAAATCTTCCTATAATTTGCTCTATCAAATCCTATATATTTATGTCTGAACAGTATATTCAATTAATACTTCAATTATCTGAGTAAGCAGTAAATCCAATCCAATACTCCAGTATAAATTATTATATAGTATTATTTAGTATATAATAGTATATATGTATATTGTTGAATACTCACATATCATTTATAATTACATTATTTACACATAGTATTTATTCTATAAATTAGTACACACTATGTAATTTATTATTTGGTATTATTTAGGACACAGTGTCATACGTATGTATACGATCATACAATTACGTTACACAATGTTGTCCACTTTACAAGAGGTTGCCCTAGCTAGCTGCGAAGTCAGCGGCAGCCGAGTTGGGCGCGGCGCGCAGTAACAGGGCAGGCGCGGGGCGCATGCGCTTCAACTGCCTGGCGGTCACCGTGTTTCCGTCCACCAGGGCGCGCTGCTGCTGCTGCTAGGCGGAGCTGCTGCTCACTGCCACCATCCCAGCCCTCCTGCTGCTGCTCCTCAGCCTTTGGCAATTCTGCATCTTCGTGCATTATACAATATTTCACCGCTGACACAGAGATCGCTCTATGTGACTCTCCATGCAGGAAAAAGCACAACTTTTTTCTTGACTTCAGATATGATTTGTACACTTGACACATTCTGTTACTTCCCATTTGCCACCTTAACTGCAGGGACCGGGTGATCTATGAGTCCCTTTTGCACCATAATGCATCTTGGCTTCCCAAAGGATACATTATCGAGTTCGTTTAAGCTCTGGAGAACTTGCTTCCTACATCTGCCCCTTCTGGTCAGGAGCGCCAGGCTGTAGGGTGTGGAGGGAGGACCAGGCGAGCTCGCCGACACAGCTCTGGCCTCCATCCTGGGGTTCGAGTCAAGGCTTGGGGGGAGGCCTGGCTTCCACATGATTGCAGAGCTCCTAGGAGTGGTTGGAGGGTGCCGGTTCTGGCCGAGTCACACTCTCAGTACCATGGCTCTGAGAACTCCCATATGGTGCAAAGGTCACAGGATTTGGTTTTGTCCCAAGTCCCTTGAGAGACTTTCCTCAGGTAAGCTGACCAAGCTCTGATCTCACACTGTCACTTCCCAGCCTGCTACAAGCACTTGGTCCGGGCTCCCTTACCCGAGTCCCATCTTCCTGCAGGTCTCGCTGGCCCCTGGCCACCCTGGGCCAGCAAGCCTTGGCAAGCCTGCCCAGCCAACACGAGCCTTGGCCCTTCTGCCCTTTGGCCTCACTGGACCCCCGGCCTCTTCTCTACCCTCAGGGAGGACCTTGTCCTCCCCACTTTGGCCCCGAAGGAACAGCTTAAGATCTTGAGCCCCATGGCAACTGATCTGCAGCCCTGGCTTTCCAATTGCCTTCTCCAAAGAACAGAGGGGACAAAAAAACCTTCATAACTCCACTGTGTCTCTGGCTGCAAAGACCCAAACGAAACGGCTGTGAAATATCAGCAATTCACATGGAAGTGGCTGATGCCCCAGTAAACCAGGGAAAAAAAAGAAGGCAAAAGACAAAACCAAACAGGAAATAAAACCTGCCCCACCTCTCAGGCCTTCGGATTCTTCCCTACACTACCCACTGGATGTCAGTCCGACCCCGGGAGGTCTGCTCTGCCTGGATGGTAGCCTGGGACCCCTTGCCGCTGTGACCAACGCGTCAGGCTCCTCTTCCGAAGCTCCTCTGCGGTCTGCAGCGGGCCTGTGCCGAGGAGCAGGCTGTCATCTTCTCTTGCAAGTGGCTTTTCTCTACCCAGGTCTTCTCCGCAGCAGTGTTTTCCAGATCTTTCCCTCTTGATGCTTTTCCGTCTCTTTTTAGCTCACAGCTGGAAGTCTCATTTTTGTTCCTTTCTGGCAATTTTTCATTTCTTCCTATCCCTATTGTTGTTTAACTGTGAAAAGTATTTTCTTTTGCAGGAAAAATGCCCATATGCTTTGTCTGAGTCGGAGTCCTGCTGTTCATTGTTTGCTCAAAGTCCCGTTGTCATGTTTTCCGTGTGCCCTGGGATGACAATACCATTTTATACACACGGAGGCAGAAACTCGTTAGAGGCGGCCCGTGAGACCTCCCGTGGTGGGGACCGAGGCGCCTTACCTGCCTCTCCCTGTAGCACAGCAGCAATGAAAAGAGGCCAGTGCCTCGGTTCTGTATGCTGTCTCTGGGCGTGGGGTGCAGCGAGGCAGGAAGGAAAGGCTGCCCGGAAGTCTTTATAGTGAACTCATGCAGCTTGACCTGGTTATTCTGGTTTTTAAGACTCATTTTCTGGCTTTGTTTGCATCAGGGAGATTTAGGCTTTTACTTTATGGCTTAAGTGTCAAAATTATAACTTGCCACAGCAGTGTGTCTTAAATCATTCCAAGAAGAAATAAACAGAAATAAATCTAAATAAACACAATAAGGATAACCAGCAATCCATGTAATGCGAGGAGGCTTAGCATAAAAATGTGATGTGGCAGAAAGGACTTAGGGTTCAGAGGCCTGGGCATCTGGGAACTTGGGTATGAACCGGGCAGGGCGATGTCCCAAGGCTGAGTGGAGAGCACGGTGCACGGGTGTGTTCCGACCTGGTAACGTTCCCATTGCGCCTGCAGCAGGTGGAGTCTAGCAGCCCTCTCAACCTGCTTGAGGGCCAAGACTGCTTGCCCTCCCTGTGCATGGGTCAGGTAGGCTGTCTGCTTCCAGGGAGTGGCAGGGGCAGGTGAAGGTATTTACCAGGTGGAGTACTGGCTTACCCCCCAGACAGATAACACATGAGCCTGGAGGCCCGCAAAGTAAGAATTTCATATCTCAAAGACCGTATTAAAGTATGTATCATGGGAAGAATTGAAACTGCTGCTTTGCCGCATACTTATTTTATAGCTTAATCTTTTATTGGTATTTATATATAAAAGAAGGGACCTGACAATATGTTCAGTGCGAAGAGCCTACAAAGATCATGATCTGGCCCTGGCTGCTGGCTCCTGTGGCATGAAATGTTCATATTTCCAATTTCTTTCAATCCAGTCCTCTGGGATGAGGGTTTCAAACAGGCAGCCTAAGCGGGCAGCACAGGAACTGGGCATTCTGGGAGCTGTGGCCATGCTCAGCCTGAAAGGGACCACTGCTTGACCTCCAGCCAGTTGTCATGGATCAAGACAAGCACAATGATGCTAGATTCATTTCTCAATCTATTTTTAAATCAAAACTTTTAATATGTGAAGTGAGTTAGTGCTCGGCAGTTTTAAAACATGGTGGTAGCCAACAAAGCATGCTACAGGGTTGCCATACACCAACTCTGCTTCTAGACCAAGGTCATTCGACAGGGCCTACATTTATAGGCCAATCAGAAATGTAAGCTCCAGGACATTATTTGTTCTGAGAAACCCCCTGGCAGTTTTGTCTTGGTGAAGAGCGCTCTCTTCAATTCCATTTAACACGCGTATGTTGCTCCAGGCTCTGTGCTAGTACTGGAAGACATAAACACTAGTAAACCATAGTCCTCACCTTGAAGAGGCCCCCGGGTTGATACGGTGTCAGTTAGTGTATTCTGGAACAAACAGAGATTGTCTTTCTGGGAAAAACTCCTTCAGATGTTAAGTTTGAGGAATTATACAAGTTTCAATGCAGTGGATGCTACCTGATTTGCCCATATATGCTCTGCACTTGTCTCGACTGGTATCGCACAAATGGAACGACACTGCTGTACAATGGTATTTTATTTTGAGGATGGTTTTATTTTGTTTCAGTCCTTGTACTCTTTTAAGCCTATGGTTTTGTAATAAAGAATTGGACCTCAGTTTGAAGAAAGCTGTGGTGATTATCCCTGGTGCTTGAGAGGCAATCTCCAAACTCTTAGAAGAGTCTTTGTTTGCATGATGAGCTCCTTAGACCATGCCTGACGGTTTAGCCTCACATGACTCGGGGTGGACCAGCCACACTGGGTGAGGACGGACCGTACCAGGAACACCAATCATGTGCTGAGAAGTTGGGCCTTTGAGTCATGTGGTATTAGCTTGAGCTCTGGGAAGAACTAGGGGCTACAAATTGAATTCAGAGATAATGAGCAGTGACTCAGTCAAGCACACCCCTGTGATGCGAGCCCCAGTAGAAACTCGGAACACCAAAGTTTGGAGGAGCGTCCCTCGATGGAGATGCCTGACAGGTCAATGTGGGATGGTCATGCGTCTCTGAGGATGGCAGAAGATTCACGTTTGAAACTTTCCCAGACTTTGTCCCACGAATCTCTTCTTTTGCTGTTTGATTTGTATCATTTCATTAAAATAAAACTAATCCTAAGTGGAACACTCTCCTGGGTCCGAGTTGTTCCAGTGAAGGATCAAACTGAAAGAAGGCTTGTGGGGGCAGAATAGTTCACCAGTGGCCAGAGAGTGACCCCCTTCTCCTTCCTTGTAGCTCTCAAGTATAACCACAGAATATTCTGAGAATGTAAATCCTGAGATGAGGAGGAACCAGCTGAGATGCCCTGAGCTGTGTTCTGGTCCCTGTTAAAGAGGGGCCGTGCTTCAGTACTTAACCCAGCGAGCCATGTTACTCCAGGGTATAAAACCCAGAGTGGGCTGCTCTTTGGGGTTCCTCAGCAATGAAGCAAGTGGGGCACGACCAGTTGAGACTCCATGTGTCCTGGCCAGCTCTCTCGCGTTCAGGGGATTAGCTGTCTGGAATCCTGCGTGCCTGTTGTCCCTTGCAAACAATAAGTCCACTTCATGGAACCTGCTCTGTGTGGGATGTTGTGTCTCACCAGCCTCAGACAAGTTGGTAAACAACACACTGTGAACCTGCTTCATGGAAGGGACTCCCAAATCTATGACTCTGTCTAAAGCGGAGGCACTTTGTGCAGACTCTTGCCTTAGACTTTGTGGTTTAAAACTTGTTTTAGTTGATGTCAGGAGTCTGGGGCAGGTGGGGCAGTCAGGAGGACCAGAGGAAGACCTTGAGTTCGGCCAATGCTGGCTAATGGTACATTTGACATTCATGTAGTAATAAAGGGCAAAGACGAAGTCTCTGCTTAAAAGGAATTTAAAATCCTGCTGATCAAACAAAACAGGCAGATGTACGAACAGGTCAGAGAACAATCCTGGAGGAAGCCAAGTCAGATAAACATCCTCTGGAGGCCAGGGGGTTTGGCAGAATAGATCGAGTTGTTAAGTGTGTATGGAGAGAAAAGTTCTTCATGGTATTTTCAGCTCTCCATATATAAAACAGGATGAGCTATAGCAAGGAATGAGGCTGCAGTATTGAGCAGGTGGCCAAGCGTCCCTGGGAATCCCACAATCAGGGGTCACAAGAATAGAAGAATGAAACACTAACGGGGGAAAAGGGAAACCAAGACATGTGATCCAGAGCTTAGTCCCTCAATACATCTAAATCTGAGGTTACTTGAGGTTACTATGTTTTTTATCTCAGCGTCCTCTTTCATTTCAAAACACCGAGGAAAATCTGGCCAGTGCTTAGAAATGCACTCTTACACCTTCTTTGGCAGCCGGGAAATTAGTGACACCTCAGTCAATTGTTTCCAATTGGCAGCCATTTCCAGGAAGTAGGAAATATGTCCTTTTCACTGGGGTGTCCTCATCCTGGGAGCCCAAGTTCCGCTTTCTGGGGTTTTCTGGAGGAAGAGACCTCATCAGTCACATAGCCCAACTCCTCTTGTGGGCAGAGGAAGCCCCTTTGAGATCCCTGTCACATCTCCGTGACTCTGCTTAAATGACCAGTGAAAGTGCTCACCCTCTACCTACCTACTTCACTTTGGAGCAGTTTTAATTGTTAAAGGCTCCATTTACTTGTTAGAGTGACATTTTTTCTTGGGAACTTTCACTTGTTAGAGTGACATTTGTTTCTTGGAGATTTCTGCCCATTGCTTTTGTTTTTCTTTTGGAGAATAATCTACTAACATACGAGATACAGTTGAGAATAATAAACACGCTTATCAACATTAAAAATATTAAAATCAACACTTAACATGGTGGAGACACGATAGCGAGAGCTGTAACGAATCTCAGCCTCTTTACTCCTGAAAGCCGTTCTGCGGGGAAGTGCTGCCGTTCTCCTGGTCCTGCAGATGGGGAAGCTGGGGCTCAGGGTCCAGGTCCCTGGTGCGAGCAGGATGGAGAGCAGGCGCGGGAGCCAGGGTGCCGGCGTCTGACTGCACGCCTCAGGATCCTTAGTTGTTCAGACTTTCTCGGACTGCATTTGATTGCATTGAGTATCATTTAAAAGACATCTTTCCCAGTGTGTGTGTTTATAGCTGATATTTTATTACATACTCATAAAGCAGTCTTCTGTGTAATGAATAACTATTGTTATTTTATGCTTTCACTTCGAATGTATACACAGCCGTGTATGTCAATAGAAGTGTTTCCCTGTCACCCTTCCGGAATGTCCAGCAGTGTAGCAGCTGGTTGCCTTTGGGAGTGGCTTCTCGTGGTAGGCCCTGAATTCAAATCTGGTTGAGATTTTGCAAAATTGAACGTGCCTGGACTTCTACTTATCTATGCTTACTCTCCCCTCTCTTGGCTGTACGTATACTTCATTCTGACTTTCCGAGTCCCCTCTGCACACATACCTTTGGTCACACTGCTTCCTACTTGTGACCTTCCACTCAGGAAGACCAAAGTTCCAGCACATGGAATAACTGGAATACTCCAGAGGAATCCGTCCTTTCTAAAGCAGGGTAGTATCTCTCTTTGTGATTTATGATATGATAGTGGCTCTGCAGACGCTTGCTGTTGCGAGATCTTTTTAAAGAGAACAGCAAGGAAAAAAGACTCAATTTTTTACTCGATTCTCAAGACACTTCCTTTTCGATGTCGTCATACTGAATGATATCGTTCCTTGTGTTTGCACACACAATAGGGTGAAAGTGTGGAAATAAAGGGGATTCGACTTACTGGCTGTCCGGGCTCATCTCCCCCGAGGATTCTGAAGCCAAATCCAGACTCCATCCTCCGAAGGTGAACATCCAGTTCCTTATAGTCTGGACCTGGCACAGAGAAGATCCCATTGAGTAATGAGTCCTGCCTCCTCCCGCCCCCTGAGGAACTCTACACACTGATGGAGATTAATCCTGTGTGTGTGATTGATGAGGGTGCTGTTAGAGCGGATGGAAAGCATAGAGGATAGAAAACTACTGAGCAAAGAGGTACCAGTGTGCCACGAGGTGTCTCTGGAGAACTGGGACCAGTCAGGGTCACTATGAGGGTAGCCCAGAGGTAAGCGCCCACGCACTTTCTGAGTGGAAACGTGAAGACTTCTATAATTTTTAATTTCCTTGACAGCACTTGGATGGCCCTCAAGAAGCTGGGCTCTGACTTTGGGGATGTTTGCTGTGATTATTTTGCATGTGAGAGAAAACAGGTAGCCAAACCTGAGCTACCTGGTAATTTACTGGGATCTGTTTTCTGATTTGATGCACCCAGCATGTATGTGTGTGTGTGTGTGTGTGTGGTGTGTGTATGTGTGTAGGGCATAAACCTATGCCTAATGAAAGTTTTAAAATTACAAAGATTAGAAATAAAACTTTTCTCTCTTGAGGTATAAGTGAATTGTTTATTGTTCTAATTTCTTTAGGATTTTTTTTTTTTGTAACTCATAGAAATTATTCTGGGTCTAAAATGAACTCTTACCCACCAAACATTTCAGATGTGGAAGCCTTTAATGGACTACCAACTTCATGAGTATGCTCAGAATAAAGTCCCAGAGGGTTACCTACCACTCTGAAGTCAGCAGAAAGAATGGAAATATACCCACAAAAGCCCTGGAAAACTCCTGAAGGACGTATTTTCACCCCCAGAACAAATTAAAATTACAAGAAATCTTCTGACTTTCTCGGGAGAACACACTTCCCTCTGCCCCGGCCCTCCACACCTTCCTCGGGGCTATGCACCTGCCTGCCATGGCTGAGCAGGGTCTCCCTCCGTGCCCGCCATTAGGACAGCGCGAGTGATGAGCATGGGCAGTTTGGAGGAACGGCCATCAAGCCGGCCTTCGCTAAAGAGGTATTCAGTGATTAATTTGAAGAAAGAATTAGAAGTGATAGAAAAAAGCATTAAATAAACCCCCCCTAGCTTCAGCAGGAGGGTTTTGGACACGAGGATGGGATTTCAGAGGAGAATCCTTGGGACAAAAATCTCAGAGAGACTAAGGCACTTATATATTTAATGGTTGCCATAGCGGAGAAACAGACAGATTTGTTGCACGCTGCCGGGTGAGTCTTCTCCAGGCTTTACAGTGAGCAGAGTTGCTGAAGTGATACAGTGTGCAAAACACAAGGATAACCGGCTGTGGTGGTGCACTCCAGAGTAAAGTGCTCTGGGAGGCTGAGGCAGGAGGAGCGCAAGTTCAAGTCCAGCCTGGGCAGTTTGGCAACTTAGTGAGACTCTGTCTCCAAACAAAAAATAAAAAGGGCTGAGTATGTAGCTTAGGGTGAAGGCCCTGGGTTCAATTCTCAGTACCACAGAAATCAACCAACCAACCAACCAAACATAAAAATGAAAAACAATCATACAGGCTTTCCTTGGTGCCCGACAAGCTGGGCTATTCCCAGTAATATCTGAAAGACAAGTCATTCACTTCTAATTTGGAAGCAAATGCCCATTATCTGAGTGGTGTACTCTAAAAGAAAGCTGAGGCCCATAAGTCCTATTTATGTTCATACCGTGTGAGAATCAACCACCATTCACGTATAACCAAGACACAGTTTATACAACCTTCTATGACCAAATAAGTGCACATATTACCAAAGTCTTTCCCATTTAATGAAGACTATAAAACTCTCAAAGAAGAATAACCAGTTAGACCGCCATATCCTTTAGTCATCCTTTATAAATTGCATGCTCATTCATATTTTAGAGATGAGAGAATTTAAATGAATTCTTTTCTTATTAAATAGAGTTGAGTGGTAAAGGAAAGGTGAAAACTTTGTCCTACATCAATGAGACACAAATGGTTTTGAACCTGGTTAATTATAGAGCCCACAATATCATAAACGAAACCACACAGTAGAGTGTCGGGGGTCTGGAGACAGCTGGAGCTGCTCTATAATGTCCTACTGGGGACCTGTATTCTTCCCTAGGGAGGAAGAAAGACAAGTGAAGGTGGGAGACGACAGGCGATGACAATTCCTGTTCAAATTCTAAAAGGTGGTTATGATAAAACTGATCACTGCCATCTCTTGTCTAGGTCTCTTTTCACTTGGGGGGGTCCCCAGATCCTATATACACAGAAAACATAAGAGGTGACATGTATTTGACACTTAAAACAGTAGAGCCAGCACATGTTGAAGCAGAACTTTCCACCTATCCCTCTATTCTTCTCACTTTTGGGTCGCTGGTGAGCACAGTCAGTGGGGAATCATTCCTCCAAGTAGTTCAGCGCCCATCCATACTGCACAAAGAACATTCCAGAGAGTTTACTGCCGGTTCCATCTTGGTTGCTGAGTAGGTTTTTTTTCTAAGGAAATGCTGAAATTATGACATCCCCAGTATTGGAATTTTGAGATGGGCAAAGGTCTAAGGGGTTTGGTTTGGTCAGGGAATGCTATATTCCAGGGGAATAAGAAAGCTTTTCCTTACTGAATGATTTGTAGCTTTTTCAAGGAGAAAAATCAAGAGTTTTAGCTAATTTATTTGACTGTGAAGAACA
>PVJO010010141.1:0-19584 GCA_004026905.1 Hystrix cristata
TGTCTTTCCTGGTGGGAATTTATTAGTGTCCTTGTAGTTGTAGTTGACTCTTTCCTTCTCCAGGATCTCCTTCAAGATATTTTGTAGAGGTGGTTTGGAGGTTATAAATTTCTTCAGTTGTTCTTTGTCATGGAAGTATCTTATTTCATTGTTGAATTTGAAAGATAATTTGGCTGGGTACATCAATCTGGGTTGGAGACTGTTTTCCTTTAAGGCTTGGAATACCTTGCTCCATGGTCTCCTTGCTCTTAGGGTTTGTGTAGAGAAATCTGCTGTGATTCTGATGGGTATACTTTTATAG
Organism: Hystrix cristata; assembly: GCA_004026905.1. Classification (NCBI taxonomy): domain Eukaryota; kingdom Metazoa; phylum Chordata; class Mammalia; order Rodentia; family Hystricidae; genus Hystrix; species Hystrix cristata. The sequence goes on from PVJO010010141.1 coordinate 302, forward strand.
GTGATTTGTCTTTTTTCTCTGATCATTTTCAGTATTCTGTTTTTTTGCTGAATTTCTGGAATCTTGATTATTATATGTATTGGTGTGGATTTATTTTGGTTATGAGTAATTGGGGTTCTATATGCCTCACTTATCTGTATATCAAGTTCTTTTCTCATACTTGGGAAGTTTTCCATCATTACTTCTGTAAATATTCTTTTTAGATCCTTCATATTGTCTCCTTCTTTTTCACTCACTCCTATCACTCTTATATTGTTCCTCTTTGCATTATCTTGCAGATGTTGTAGTGATATTTCATAATCTCTAGCTATTTTTAAGAGGTCTTTCTTTTCATTCTCATTAATTGCTGATCTGTCTTCTAGTTCTGAGATTCTATCTTCACTCTCATTCAGTCGGCTCCGTATACTTTCCAGCGAGTTTTTTATTTCTTGGATATCTTTATGGATCTGTTTCATGGGCTCCATTTCTTTTCTAAGTTGTATATTCAAATTTTCGATTGTTTTTCTTAGTTCCTCTGTTTTTTTATCTGTGTCTACCCTGAATTCACTAAGCAAATCTTTCATTATGTTGGTCATCTCTTTCCTGACCTGGTCTATTACCTCTAGCTTGATGTTCTCTATTGCCATGCCTATCTGTTTTTCAACTTCTGTTGCTATCATCTCTGAGAGTTTGATTGGGTGGCTTCTGAATTCCTCGATGTCATTCTCCTCTATATTTATTCTGGGTGGGCTGGGGGTCTGGGGTTGTGTTTTGCCTCTATGTCTGGTCATTTTCTTTGTATACATCTGTACTTTATCCCTCTTGGCTTGTTCTCCAAGTTGGTTTGATATTTTCTTTGTACGAGGTTACAAAAAGATATTTAGTAGTGTCCTCCTCGGAAATGTCTGTTTTTGTGGTTTCTTCTGGGTATACATACGTATTTCTTGGCTATTATGACCTTTATGCCTCCAGGGTTATCTTCATTGATAAGGTCAAGGTTGGCTCTACTTGGTAATGGTGGTTTCGGAGAGGGGAAGGGAAAAGAGAGTAACAAAGAAAAGGCTAAAAGAGGGACAATGGCAGGAGAAAGAAGAAGAGAATACACAAACATACAGACAAGTGAAAAAAAAAAAAAAAAAGAGAGGCTGGGGGAAGAGCAGAGGACAGTGTTACCTGTGTTGAGACCCCGACCTTATTCATATATTTTGATGGATCCAGACCCTGCCGGTGCGCGGGCTGGCTCTGTGTCCCGGCTGTAGCCACCTGGGGCGGGCGGTGGGGGCAGGGCCTAGCAAGGCCAGCCAGACTCTCTCACCTCACTCCGCCATATTCTGTAGAGTAGGAGGCTGGTGGCGCTGTTCACGGGCCACCCCACCAAATCCAGGCAGGTCCCTGCAGCTAGCAGTTCAGTTAGGGAACCTGCGGGCTGGCTCTGTGCCCCGGCTGTCTCTCTCTTACTTTCTAATATGAACTACAAGATTCTAAATAATCTGGACAAAAAATAATAATTTTCTTACAAACTATCTAGTGACCTCTCACATGACCATGGTGCTCATCCACTGGTTTTACAAAAAGTTGGCTTCATTTACTTAGTTTGACATGTAAACCTTTATTCCTTTCTCAAAATATATAAGTAAAAGGCAAAAATATAACTCTTCATTGAATCAACTGAATCAAACTTATGCAGCTGAATAAAATTAGATCAGTTTTAAAGGCTAAGACACTTAAGTGAAAAATGCATAAGCCTAAACTACTAACAAACTTAATTTATTCTGGATCTTATTTCCAAATATAAGGAAAATATATAGAAATTCTTCTACTGGAGATGTTCTAATTCTGGTATCTAATGTGTAAAGTACCTTTAGGTAATGATTCTTAAATTTAATGTTCATTAGAATTACCAGGGGTATTTATTTCCAAATACAATTTCCCAGGATACACATCAAAGTTACTGAAGAATTCTGCAACATAAGATTTCAGATTTTGAATTTTTAGTAAATATCCTAGGTAATACCACAAATTCTGCCTCTAAAATTTTAATTTCTTTGAACAAAAAATATTATTTCATGCAGTTTCAGGTACCAGGGAATATCACAGTTTCAGAATGGGTAATTGTGACTGCTTATGTTGATTATTTGCATTAAAGAGACAGTTGAGGTAAGTCATTTTGAGTACTCTATAATAGGAAGAGAATATATGCAGTATAATTGAAGAATAGGATGAATGTTTAAATTTTTTAAAATTTACTACACTAAAATGCACACTGTCATTTCTCCCCCTCAAAATACTCTTCTTCTCTTTAAACACACTTATCCCATCATTCTTGCCACTTTCTGAAGCAGTTATGGAAGTCCTTTTCCTTGAGTGTCTTTCATTGCACTGTCCTGCTTGCTGCAATGTTCTGAATCAATTCAAAATGCTTGCTTTCATAGTCATTTTGACTTTGGGCAAGAGCAAGAAATCCCGTGTGCCAAATCCCATGACTAAGGCAGATGATGAGACACCATACTGTTTTTATGAGCCTGCCTTTCCATTGGATGGCACTCAGCAGCAGCATTCACCATATTGTTGATCACAACTCATAAAGATACTCATAAAACAGGACTTCCAGAACTGCTTCAGGAATTGACAAGAATGACAGAATAAGTGTGTTTGAAGCAAAGGGGAGTATTTAAAGGGGGATTAATGGCAACGTATGTTTTATTACCTTATTTGTCCAAAAATAAGACCTAACCAGAAAATAAGCCCTAGTTTGTTTTTTTTTTAGGATGCTCATGATATAAACCCTACTCTTAAAATAAGCCCCAGTTAAGATCATCCACCAGACGGATGTATTTAGTATGTCCATTGCAACACATGATGGACATACTAAACTATTAAATAATAACACTAACTATAAATAAAAAATATTATTTATATTAATACGTAAAATAAGTGATAATATAAATTATATTTAATATTTATAAATACCCAAGAGAATGCCTTTGGATGAGAGGTAAACATCTATGTAAACAGATGAACTCAAAACTTATCGCCAAATGACCAATCGGACTACATACACAATGCACAAATATAGTGCACACTTCACAAAGAATGTATGTGGTGTGTCTAATGTGAATCTTTATAATTCAATGTGTCCTGTGTTGTAACAATGAACAGGGTACAGGGACAAGTATTCATTTAAGGAGAGTTCAATTGCTACACATGAGAAATTGGGGCCAATATTACTACAGCAAATGGAGTCATGAGAAGTTCAGGCCAAAATTCAGGATTTAGAGAGCTATGATGGAATTCCAGAAGAAGATAACATGACTGTATTTGAGTAAATGTAGATTCTTGTATGTGAATAAATGAATAACTGTAGATTGCTGTACACAAATATAGATTGTTGTACATGAAAAAATAAGAAATCCCCTGAAATAAGCCCTTTTCTATGAGTGTCTTTAGTTGCACTGTCTTTTGGAGCAAAAATTAATATAATACCTGGTTTTATTTCGGGGGAAATAAGGTATTAGCAATTTTTAAAATTTAAACTTTCACTGAATATTCTGATCAATCCTTGCATATCTTTTAAATTTCTGCTTCTTCCGACTTCATACAATGAAAGAGAAAAAGTACTACTATGTAATTATCTTCTAAATATTAGCAAGAAATTATAGACCTGTCTTTTTTACATCAAAGAAAATATTTTTCTAATCTTGAGAAATGACTCATTCACAATATTCCTTCATATTTGTTCATCCTCTAAATTTGACACTAACAGCTTACATTTCCTCTGTCAACCACATTTTCAATAGTCTCTATTGAAATATTTGTTGAAACAGTAGGCAACATGTCAAGGCAGGACATCCTGGGCCTTCGTTTTCACTACACTGTTTTACCCTACTGTTTTGACTTGACACTTTGTGAGTTTTGCTTCTTCCTTTTAATATTTCTGTTTAATCCTTTCATACTCCACCAGTATGGCTATCTACTACAAGGTTTACAAAGTAAGTAGAAGAATATGAGAGAACTATACTAGCAATAAAATGAACCTGGAAAACAAATCCATTTTGAAATACATGAGAGACATGGCTCCTGATTTTCTCAAGATTAGATTAAAAAACAGGTATAAAATACTTCCCAATTCAATTTAATCCCATAACTTTTATAATTACTGGTAAGAAAAAATATACAGACAATGAAATTTAAAATGCCTTAACAATAAAAGGTAACTATTAGACCATAACATTTAAATATAGCAAAGCTGTGAATGTTAGATATAATACTAAAACTTGCAACTAAAGATGTAACTTCATGGGCAGAAAAAAAAAAAAATCCTTGACTTGTAACCAAAACTTTTTATGCAAAACTTAAGTGGAAGAGAAATGATCCTGATGAAAAACTTTCAGGAAATAAAAATGAAATTTAAAAAATAGAAAGCATTTAACTATTATAAAATAAACTAAGAACTTTTCTCTCTTTTTGGGGGGGCATGGTACTGGGTATGAAACTCAGGGCCTTGCACTTGCTAGGCAAGTGCTCTACCACTTGAGCTATATCTCCAACCCCCCCCCAACCTTTTTTTAAAAACAGTTTTAAATAGTGTCTTACTAAGTCACCAAATTCCCAGGCTGGGTCAAACTGATGATCCTCCTGCCTCAGCTTCTCAGAGTACTGAAAGTATAGGCATCTGCCACCACATCTAGCAACATGAACTTTTTCAAAGGACATTTTTCAATATTGATTTAATTATGGTAAAAACAAAGTACAAATTATAACATAATGTCAATATACCCTTACAGTTAAAATTGTCAAGTCAAAATACTGACTGTATCAAAATACAGTGAAAAACTATCCTTACAGCTATACCTCGAACGTCTCAATGAGAATTTTTTACTTCAAAATTTCATGAGGTATGAAACAGAATTTAGAATTGTCTAAGTATATAGATCAGTGTGGCAGACTTGAGTACACTGACCTTTTCCCTTTTTTAAGATCTATTGAAAAAGGTACATACACATATGAAATGAAACTATCACAATGCTGTCAAATAAGAATTAGAAATGTGTCTAGGCTAGCCTCATTGCTTCAAAACAAACAGGAAGTTTCTGTTTCAGGTAGTAAGTCAAAATAGATGTCCTTTTGGTTTAGAGCAAAAGAAAATGCAAGATAGAATTATTTTGAAGTTCCTTAAATTTCTGACTGAATTACAAAGATAGTAAAGAAAATCCTGAGAGAGTACAAATAGAGAAAAAAAATTGAGAGAGAGCCAATCAAGCTTTGAAGCTGGCAATTATCATAGCGGCCTTTATTGATTCGTGGTGGCTGAGGACTTTGGGTTTTACAGAAGATAGACTGGGCCCTGTACAAGGTAAAAGAGAAAAATTAGACATTGCAAAGATGAATGATTATAGTAAGACTCATGAACAAAGGTAAGATTTTATAAAGGCAATACCAAAAATAAAAAGATAGGTGAAAGGGAGACAATGAAGGAGCCTGGATGTTTTAGCCTTACCTTCTGGATGGATGGGGGGAAAACTAGAGGGGGGAAAACACAAGTTATCACCCAAAAAGAATTCCTAAGTCCAAGACTGCTCTCATGCTATTCGGGAGACAGAAGTTACACCATCTACACAGACTCAAAGCTAAAATATATTGGAACTAGTCCTGGCTTTGTAAAACCTCAGGAACTTAGCAGAAGCAAACACCAAAACTTTGGAGGGTTTGCAACAACAACGCTGGCCTCAAATCACCTCTCTGAAAAAATTCTGAACAATTTTTTTAAAAAATCACTAAACTTCTGAAAAAATAACTTATCATCAGTCACCAAAGCAATAACGTACAAATAAATCCACAAACTCCACAGATACTGAAATTTTGAGTGTAAAAAAGTTTAAAGTTTAAAACGATAAATGTGCATTCAAAGTAAAAGAAAATATTTGGTAAAAATGAGAATGTAGAAATCTGATTTCAAAAGTCCATACTTGAGCATCTTCGTGAAATTAAAGGGATAGCAGAGCTAACAATAGCTCTTGTGAAAGAAACGTTATAAAAGGGAAAGGAAAAAGATTGAAAGAGTGAAGTTCCATCTTGAACATTGCTGGAAATGTAAAATGGCACCACCACTGTGGAAAACAGTTTGACGAATGTTAAGTATAAAATTACCATATTACCGAGGAGTCCCACTCCCACATATATATGCAAAAGAATCTAAAATAGAGACCCAAACAGAGACTTGTATGCTGATGTTCATTCCCAGTTGTGGAAACAACACAAATGTCCATCAATAGATGAAACATAAAACAAAAGGCAGCGCGCATGTGTAAAGAAATACTAGCTATAAAAAGGAATGAATTACAATGGTGTTACACATAATGGAATGTTATTTAGTCATAAAAAAGGACAAATATTGTATGATTCCACTTACACGAAATAGCTACAATGGGCAAATTTATACAGACAGAAAGTTGGTTAGAAATTACTAGAGGCTAGAGGGGGGGAAATGGGAAGTCATTCCTTAATGGCGTAGAGTTTCTGTTTAGGATGATAAGGACATTCCTGAAAAAGATAGTGTAAGATTTGCACAACATGGCGAATGTAATTAATGCCACTGAATTGTGGAGAAAAATATGGTCTAACCAGCAAATTTTATAATACGTAGATAGACAGGGAGATAGATCACAATTTAAAATAAAATTTGTGAACAGAGAGGAAGAGAACTAAGGCAATATTGAAAGGTATCTGTGGGCTGACTAGAAATGTTCAGGGATTCTTGATTTATTTCATTGTTAAACTGCTTGTGCTTTGAAATATACGTATAAAATATAAATAACTTTGTAACTGTAGAGTATCAAGAAAGTATAAGAAAAAATAATAAGACTATCAAATGTGATCAGCAGATTTTCAAAACAATGAAATAGAACATCTAGAAATATTAACTAGAATCATTAAAATTAGAAACTTAGACTGGTTAGACAGCAGATTGCACATAACTGCAAAAACAATTAATAACAAAGAAAATAGAGCTAAAAAAAATTTACCAAGAATGACAAAGCCAAAAAGTATTAGGAAATATAAAAAGGAGGTTCCTGTCTCTGAAGAACTATTAATCAAATTGAACTACGTAATAGAATAGCAAGAATAAAGGAGAGACAATATTTGAAGAAGTAATGGCAGAAAATTTGGGGCATAAATGCATTCTAAATCAAAATTATATTTTAGGGCTTGTATTAGTTACTTTTCTCATTGCTGAAACAAAATACTTGACAATCAAAGTTAAGGGAGGAAAGGTTTACGTAGCTCACAGTTTGTAGACGTTACAGTCCATCATCTGCTGGCTCCAAGGCAAGGTGGCATGGCAGACAGGCAGAAGGCAGCAAGGTAAGCAAGGGATAGACAAGCCTCTTCCTGCCCCTTATATTTTATTCAGGCTGCCAGGATTAGGGCAGTGCCAAACCAATTAGTGAACTGATTTACTAATCACACACCCTTAATCCCAGCATCACACACTTTTGATTCGGCCACCTCTAAAAAAGCCCCACCTATGACTGCATGATGCTTTGGGGGGACATCCAGACACAAAGCATAACAGAGCCCATTTTAGAAAAAAATGAATGCAGAAAGATATGATGTAAGACATAAAAAATAGTAAGAATTGATTAACAATACAAGAACATGGAGCAAAAGAAACTCATAAAATAATTCATTTGGTCTTAGTGAATTAATTGTACAGAATTTATGTACAATTCACTATGTCTCTAGCTTGACAGTATCCAGTAAGACAATGGTTTCACAATTAACTTAAATTTCATACTCACTTTAGTGTGGTTATTCATTTGCAATGTAATTAGATTCATTTATTAGTATGTGCATTCCATTTTGGGTTCAGACTATATTCTTGTTGGTTTTGTTTTAGTAGGTTGTGAAGGGTATGTGAAATATTACTAAGTCAAAAAGATGTACTTAGAGAAGTATATCACATCCCAGCAACCTGAAGCCCATTACCATTTTTTTCACTCCCTTTCCCACTGACCCTTTGTACATACTCAATCTTTTTGTTTCTGATTTATCTTAGCTGTATTTCTTTTCCATAAATAAGCAGATATCTGTATTTTTGTAGATCATCTTCTTTATTATATAAAGGGTAGAATATTATTCGTATCCTTTTGAGCTTTGCTTTTTTCACTTAATGTTATGTCCTAGAAGTCATAGAAATCAGTTCATACAAATCACCCTTATTTTTAATAGCTGCACAGTACTCCTCATAGATTTAATATAGCTTGTTTAATTGCTCTCCTATGTATGGACATTTAAGTTGTTTCCAACACTTTATAATCATAAGCCATTCCATAAAGATAACCTGCATTTATTTTTTGCTTTAGTAGTAGTACACTTTCATGATATATTCCCACAAGGGTGATCACCAAACTGAAAACTAAGTGTACGATAGTTTTATTAGATATTGCCAAACTTTCCAATGAAAGGGTTAATCAATTTGCATCCCACCAGCAATGTATGAAAGTGCCTGTTTCTCTACAACATTGCCAACAGAATGTGCCGTCATATTTTTATAAGACAAAAAAAATCTCTCAGTGCTGCTGAAATTTACATTTCTCTAAATATGAGTGAATTTGAGCATTTGCTCATGTATATGAGTGCCAATTTTATATCTCTTTTTGTGAATTTCTGTTTGTAAATTTTTCCACTTTTCTACTGAGTTTTGTAGTCTTTCATCTCTCTATTTTTAACAGTTCTTCATGTATTAAGAACATCAGTGCTTTGTCTATGGTACAGGTTGTGAATATTTTATTCATGTATCAGGTTCTTTAAATTAATGAAGCTAGTTTTCATACAGTATTTTTTATTTTTATGCAGTCAAATCTATCAGTCTTCTCTTTTACTATATCTAGAAGTTGAATCATAGTAGAACACCTTTCCCTATACTAAAATGAAAGAGAAATTCAAGTATGTTTTATTTATGTGCTTCATATGCTTCATATGTGCTTTAAACATATAAGTACATATTTATGTACTTATATGTTTAATACCTTATGTCTTACATTTAGATACCAAATTCATCTGGAGTTAATTTGTTAATTTATATGTATGGTGTGAAATATGTATCTAATTTCATCTTTTTCAAATTATTAGTTATCCCAGCACTATGTCCATTTTTACCAGTGATTTGAAATGTTGCTTTTGTTATATACAGTACTAAATTTGGGGCTAATTCTGGACTTTTCTACTGTACCCCATTGTTCACTTTCTGCATTCATGCATTGTTCACTTTCTACACTGCTTCAGTTACAAAGGTTTTATAATATCTATCAAGTATATCCCCCACATTTTCTTTTTAAGTGTTTTCCTACATGGGCTTCCATGTTTGCTTTTCCATAAGAGTTTTTTTTTTTCTTTTTACTGCTTATTTTCCATTACTTTTTTTTAAACCAAGAACATGTATTGATACATTGTATACATAATGATCACATTCATCATGGTTATTTTGCACCTGTACATGATGTATCTTGGTTTCCCCCTTCCCCACCCCTCCCTTCTGCTCCCCCTTCCCTATTTACAGCAGGTTTATTTATATTTTTCTATTTTTTTCCCTTTCCTCTTTCTTTCCTATTTCCCTTCCTTCTTTCCCCCTTCTCCCTTTCTAGTTATCTTCTCTTTTGAATATTATCTTCCTTTTATATAATATCTATTACACCTCTTTGTCCTTATTTACACTTACAGTTTCTCATATCAGAAACAATTTGCTGTGTGTTCATGAGTGTCTAATTCATTTCACTTAAGAGTATGTTCTCAAGGTACATCCATTTACATACAAATGTCTCTAGTTTATCCCTTTTTATGGCAGAGTAGTACTCTATTGTGTAGAAAAAACACATCTTCTTTAGCCATTCATCAGTTGTTGGGCATTCAGGTTGTTTCCAAGATTTAGCTATTATAACAAGACAAGGCTGTCCACTATCACCACTCTTATTCAATATAGTTCTGGAAACATTAGCCAGAGCAATTAGACAAGAGAAAGAAATAAAAGGAAGAAAGATAGGAAAGGAAGAAATAAAGCTAGCATTATTTGCGGATAACATGATACTCTACATAGAAGACCCCAAAAATTCCACCAAAAATCTTCTAGATTTATTAACAAATTCAGTTGTGTTGCTGGATACAAAATCAACACCCAAAAATCAGTAGCATTTCTATATACAAATAATGAACTCACTGAGAAAGAAATTAGGGAAGATACACCTTTCACAATAGCATCAAAAAAAATGAAATACTTAGGAATCCATCTAACACGGCAAGTAAAAGATATTTACAGTGAAAACTACAGTACTCTAAAAAAGAAAATTGAAATGGATGTCAGAAAATGGAAAGACATCCCACGTTCTTGGGTAGGAAGAACCAACATAGTGAAAATGGCCATAGTTCTTAAATTACTATACAGATTTAATGCAATTCCAATCAAAATACCAATAGCATACTTCACAGAATTCATCTGGAACTAGAAGAGACCAAGAATAGCAAAAACAATTCTGGACAACAGGGTCAAGGCAGGGGGCATCACAATCCCTGACTTGAAATTACACTATAAAGCTACAGTGATAAAAAACAGTATGATACTGGCAAAAAGACAGACCTGAGGATCAGTACAACAAGTTAGAAGATGCAGAAACAACTCCAAACACACTGAAATACCTCATCTTCAACAAAGGAGCCAAAAACCCTCACTGGAAGAAAGATAACCTCTTTAATAAATGGTGCTGGAAAAACTGGCTTGCCATATGCCGAAACTAAAACTAGATACATGTCTCTCACCATGTACTAAACTAAAATCGAAGTGGATTAGAGATCTAAACATTAAAAGAGAAACATTAAATCTACTGGAAGACAGAATAGGAAGAACTCTTGAAGATATAGGGGTAGGAAAAAAATTTATGAACAAAACTCAGACTGCACAGGAAACAGCACAAAGGATCAGCACTTGGGATCACATCCTATTAAAAAGCTTTTGCACAGCAAAAGAAATCACCAACAGAGCGGTACAGAAATCCACAGAGTGGGAAGAAATTTTTGCCAACCATTCCTCAGAAAAATGTCTAACATCTAGAATATATAAAGAACTCAAAAAAATCAGGCCTCCCAAATTTAGAGACCCAATCCAAAAATGGGTATCTGAAATGAATAGACACCTCTCAGATGAAGAAATACGAATGGGAAATAAATACATGAAAAAGTGTTCAACATAACTGGTCATTCAAGAGATGCAAATTAAAACAACACTAATATTTCATCTCACTCCAGAAAGAATGGCTTATCATCAAGAAATCAACCAATAACAAATGCTGGTGGGGCTGTGGGGAAAAAGGAACCCTCCTCCACTGTTGGTGGGAATGTAGACTGATACAGCCACTGTGGAAATCAGTCTGGAGATTCCTTAAAAAACTACAACTAGAGGTTCCATTTGACCCAGCTATTCTTCTGCTTGGTATCTTCCCAGAAGAATTAAAAACAGTGTACCACAGTGATATATGTACAACCAAGTTGATAGCAACACAGTTTGTAATAACTAAGTCTTGGAAACAACTCAAATGCCCAACAACTAATGAATGGCTAAAGAAGATGTGGTTTTTCTATACAATGGTGTATTACTCTGCCATTAAAAAGGATAAAATTGAGATATTTATAGGTAAATAGATGCATTTTGAGACATACTCTTAAGTGAAATAAATCAGACATACATGAGTACATATCAAATTGTTTCTCTGATAGGAGAAACCGTAAGTGTAAATAAGTACAAAAACGTATAATAGATACTAAGTAAAAGAAAGATAATATTCAATAGGGAGGGGAATTAGAAATGGAGGAGGGGGAAAAGAAGAAAAGGAAAAAAAAGGGGAGAAGGGGGAAAATGTAAATAAAGCTACTGTAAATAGGGAAGGGAGTGGGAGTGGAAGGGAGGGGTGGGGAAGAAGGGGGAACCAAGATATTTCATGTACAGGTACAAATTAACTATGATGAATGTGATCACTATGTATACAATGTATCAAGACATGTTCTTGGTAAATTAAAAAAAGACTTAGCTATTACAAATTATGTTGCTATAAACATGGTTGTGCATAATATCACTGTGGTATGATGTCCCTCAGACAAAGGTCTCACATCTAGAATATACAAAGAACTCAAAAAAATCAAACCTCCCAAATTTAAAGACCCTATCCAAAAATGGCCATCTGAAATGAATAAACATTTCTAAGATGAAGAAATAAAAATGGCAAATAAATACATGAAAATGTGTTCAACATCACTAGTTATTTGAGAGATGCAAATCAAAACAATGTTAAGATTCCATCTCACTCCAGAAAGAACAGTGATTATGAAAAGGTCAACCTATAACAAATGCTGGCGGGGCTGTGGGGAAAAAGGAACTCTCCTCCACTGTTGGTGGGAATGTAGACTGGTACAGCCACTGTGGAAATCAGTCTGGAGATTCCTCAAAAAACTACAACCAGAGGTTCCATTTGATCCAGCTATTCCTCTACTGGGTTTCTTCCCAGAAGAACTAAAATCCATATGAGTTTTAACATTAAATTATTTAAACTCCATAAAAATAACATGTTGTTTTTTATTGATATTACACTAAATCCTTAAATTAATTTAAATAGAACTGGTATCTTTTTGATGTTGGGCTGTCCAATTCAAACGACAAGAATGTCTTTTAGTTTGTCAAGTTTTGTTCTGTATTTTCTAGGAGTATTTTAAAATTTTCCTTGTATCTCATTTTCTATTTTTCTTCTTAAATTTATTCATATGTATGTACTCTTACACTACAGAAGTAGTGTTTTCTCTGCTATTATTTTCTCTATTGTTTGTAAATGCAGTGGCTACTTATTTTGGATGTTAATTTTATAACCTGCTACTTGACTGAATTATTTTGTTATTGAGTTAGTAATATCACTGATTTCCTGCAAAGGATGGAGGAATTTAACATAATATATTATCTGCAAATGAAACTAGTTTTATTGTTTTAACCATTTTTATTCCTCCAACTGACTTGTCTAAATGCATGGGCTGATAGCTTCCTACAATGTTAAATAGTAGTGGACATAGTTGGCATCCTTGCATTCTTCCTGAACTTAGTAAAAATGCCTTTAATTTTTCTTGATTTAGAAAGATATGGGCTTTAGGATAAAAGATACACTTTTTCAATTTTTATTTTTATTAGTAAAATAAAATATGTTTACAGTACATAATGATCACATCCCTCATGAGGAGTTGGTACACATACCGAACACATCTCGGCTTTTCTTTTATCCCTTTCTGCCCCTCCCCACCTGCATCCTTTGGTCTCCTCCCTTTTACAAAATACCTAGTTCCCTATTTTCTATTACCCATCTTTTATTTTTCTGTTTATATTTTGAGTTTCTTCGGTATGAGAAACTATGTGATGTTTAAGCTTGTGTGTCTAATTTACTTTACTTAAAATTATGGTGTCAAGGTACATCCATTTTCCTACAAGTGACTCAAGTGCACAATTTTTATGGCAAAATAGTACTCCATTGTGTATAAATACATTTTCTTAATTGGTTCATCTGTTGATGGACATACAAGCTGCTTCCAAGATTTATCTATTATGAATTGAGCTGGTATAAATATGGGTCTGTATATATCACTGTAATATGGTGTTTTTAATTCTTTTGGGAAGATACCTTGGATGGGAATAGCAAGACTGAATGGAAATTCTACTTTTAACTTTTTGAGGAATCTCCATAATGATTTCCATAATGGTTTTACTAGTTTACATCCCCACCTACAATGTACAAATTTTACTTCACCCTTGCAACCTCATCAGCATTTATTATTTGATTTCTTGATAATAACTATTCTTTCTGGAGTAAGGTGGAATCTTAGTGTTATTTTAATGTACATTTCTCTAATGATCAGAGATGTTGAACATTTTTTCATGTATTCATAGCCAGTATTTGTATTTCTTCTTATGAAAAGTGTCTACTCATTTCACTTGCTCATATTTGGATTGGGTATTTTATTTTGGGGTGGTCTAATTTTTTTGAGATCTTTATCTGAGGAATAGATGGCAAATTTTTTTCCCACTCTACAGGTTGTTGTTCTGCTCTGCTGCCTGTTTCCTTTTGCTGTGCAGCAGCTTTTTAATTTGATACGATCCTTTTTGTTGATTCTTGATGTTATTTCTTAAGAAATTGGAGTTCTGTTCAGAAAGTCTTTGCCTACACCTATGTCTTCAGTAGTTTTACCTATTTTATCTTCCAACAGATTGTTTCTATTTTAACATTTAGATCTTTGATTCATTTTGATTTTAGTTCAGTACATGGTGAGATATATGGGTCTAGATTCAATCTTCTGCATGTGGATAGCCAGTTTTCCCAGCACCATTTATTATCTTTCCTCCACTGTGTTTTGGCCTCTTTGTCAAAGATCAGATGGTTGAATGTGCCTGGGGCTGTTTCTGTATTTCTTACCATCATATGAAATTTTTGTCAAAGATTTACTTCATTTCTAATCATATTTTCATATTTTCTCTTAGATTAATATAGGACATAATATTAATGGATTTCCTTGCATTCCTGGAATAAATCCCACTTGACCACAGTGTACTATTTCGTTAATACGGTATTTGATTTTGTTTGCTAATATTCATTCATGACAGATATTTACCTGTCATTTTCTCTTTGTACTGTAACTGAATTAGGTATCCGTGTTATAATTTCTTCTTTTTTAATGTTGTATGATAATGTATTGTGTGTTAAAACTGTCTGATCTTTGAAAGCTGACTACGATTCCTGGGTGAAACTATCTGGACTGGATGGAATGTTTGGGGTTTTTGTGCAGTTGCTTATAACTTTATCTCCTCTACGAAAATTGGACTGTTTAAGCTTCCCAACTCTCATAGGGTTGGTTCTGGTAATCTTCATTTCCCTAAAAAATTTTGCACTTCATCTAGCTTGCCAGTTACCTAGAAGTTTGGCTCATATTTTTTCTTTCATTTCCTCTGCTTCAGTTCTTACTTTGCTTTCATAATTTCTTTTTTGGGGGCACGGGTGCTGGGTATCGAATTCAGGGCCTTGCTAGGCAAGCGCTCTACCACTTGAGCTAAATCCTCAGCCCCATAATGTCTTATTTTAAATATATGTACTTTGACTGCACTGTCTTCAGCAACTTTTCTAATGGTTTATCAATTTTGTGATTTTTTTTGAGATGGGATTCTTGTTACATTGTCTAGGCTAGCCATGAATTCATGATCCTCCTGCTCCAGTCTATGTCTGGTTTCATTTTTGCTGACTTCTCTACAAGAGTATTTTGACTTAAATGATGCTTGTTCCTTTAAACTGGTTCTGTATTTTCAAAGTGCATCTGTTCTCTAAATCATGTGCCTATAAAGTATTACCCTAACTTCAAATAAATACCTTCCTTCATGTTTTATATTAATTACATGTATAACATGCAAAAAGTAATACTTAATATGTGTAATATGTGTAATAAAGTAATTATATATGTATATGTAATATATGAAAATATAAAACACTTATGTTAAAATAAGTGCGCATATGTATCTAGTATACATTTTTAATGTTTCCTCAGTTGGCTGTCTAAAAAGTTGGTCTTTTTAAATTACACATTGTTTTGAAACAGGAATTTTTAGAATTTATTTTCTACTTTCCTATTTCAATAAAATTTTATTTCCTTTGATATGAGTCTATGTTCAAATTATCCTTATTGTTCCAAAACTATCCTTTGAACTGCTTTGTCCACATCGGTATATAACCCAGGTTCAGATACTGCATTTGGTTATGATGTCCATTAAATATTCTTTAAATACAGCACAACTTCATTACCCTACAACCTTCCTATTTTTCTTAGGACTCAGGCCTGCTGTGGAGAACAGAATAACCTTTGGATTTGTCTAAATGCCACCACTGGGTGGCGCTGAGCTTGTTACTTCTCTTCCTTATATTGCCTTTTTTCTCTTTCTCCCTATACTAGATGGTGAATTTCTAATGATGTAGGACTGTGATCTGTTCATCTTCCTGTCTGTAGATGTAACACTATGTCTGGCCCATGATCAAGTTTGGTTTTGATTTTCATTAATAAAATATGTGAAACTGACTAGTGAAAGAACAATCATACCAAAGATCAACAGAAATCCCTAGCACTTGTTTCAGTTACTATGACCTAAAAAAATTCACTTGTGCAATCTCTCTAACACACACACACACACACACACACACACACACGCACATAAACGTGAGGAAATACCATTTGAAACTATCGAAGTACAATAATGGTTCTGTTTTTTGAGATAGGTGAAACCTGATATGGCACAGGTAGGAAAAACTTCTGAAGTACATTGATAACAATGGTGACAACATAGTGTAAATATTACTACTAGGTGAGCAACAGGGAGTGTTCCCACAGCAAATAGGCTTTGAGTATAAATATTTCCAGAAATCATACATCAATTCAGCAAAGGAAATTAAGATGGAGATGATAAAACCAATCTACCACAAATTGGAAAAAGCTGTTGTGCTGGAGAAAATAGCACATGCTTGCAGTACCAGTACTCTGAGAGGCTGAGGCAAGATCCTACTCTGAGAGGATCATAAGTTCAAGTCTCACCCAGGCAACTTAGCAACTTAGTGAGTCACAATCTCAAAATAAAGAATGAAAAGGGCTGCATATGTGAAGACCCTGGCTGGAATCCCCAGTACCATGGAAGGAAGGAAGGGTGTGGGGAGAAAAATCTGTTGTGAAAGAACTCAACCAATAATGATCACAATAATAATAATATAATAATAGTAGTATTCTATATTTACAAATAAAGTATGCAGACACTGAGCACAAGCATGCTAAATTCTGATTCTACCTCTCTCACCATTGTGCATTGTTTTCAATAAGGCATTTTACTTCTCTGTGCCCCTCAGCCATCTATAAAATGTAAACAGTACTTGCTATCATCTGTTGGCTTTTTCAATCAAATCAAACTCATCTTTCAAGGTAGACAACAAAAGAAAGATCTTCCTGTAGGGCATATTTGTCTTAGATCCCAGTTCTTAGTCCCTGAAAGACTCTCCCAAGTAACTCCTGAAGATGGTCCTTACACTGCCATCTTAAGAACTTGAAGCTTGGTTTTCTTACAGGAATTAGGGTGTTCTTAGAGCCTAATGACAGAAGCAGGAGCAAAGTTTATTACAATGACAAAGATACGTGGATGCCATTACTTCTAAATTTATCATATAAATTCTGTTCTCTTACTTTTGGACAATAGTGAGATATAACCTATGACTAGGCTCTCTGAACCTAAACTTAGTGAAAACTAATTCTATTGTAGTTGCTTCCATTTCCTTTTAGATTATATTATATAATATTGTTTAATCTACTAAGATACCATATAAAGTATACTAAATTTGCCATTTTTGTTGTTTAACTTTTCCAAGTGCCTTCCACGTGTTCTATTATGAAACTCTAGGCTGCATTTTATATCTTGTTTGATTTATATCTTATTTGATATTGCTGAGTTGGAGTTCCCTTAAATATATCACTATATGTTTTTCTATTTCCGCTTACTATGTTTTTTTATTTCAAATTTTGTTTCAGAATTTATTTTAAGTGGTAGAGAAAATAAAAATTAGTGCACTGCATGCTATACACTGTTGAAAACAGGACAATAAAGTTCAAATCTGAAACATGATTTAAAACCAAAAACACAAGAAGCAATGGAAAAGACTACTTCAGTAGAATGGACAATTCAACATGGTTGAGATTTTCTTTTCCAGAAACAGACTACAAATCCAATGTCTTCCATATATCAAGAGGAACGCAGCAGTCCAGGGTTGAAGTGGTAAATCCCCTCTAAATGCTTTACAAGTCAAGCAGGATGGCAGCATTGTCAAAACAGACACTTTCAAATTATCATGCAAGTGATCTCTTTATTATTGTAAAATAGCATATTAAATATTAACAAAACCCTCCTTTGAAGTTTCATAAGGGCCATTCTTTACAAAGATATTTACAGGAGTCACTGGGTTTTGTGGAGGAGTTAGCATTTCTTGGTGCTCCTTGGGGCACAATATTGCCCATTACTCCAAAGAGAAATGCCTCAATCCAAAAGAATAGGCAGGTACATAAGGTGTGACTTGAAAAATACTTCAAGAAGAAAGAAGTTCACATGTTTTTGAACTACAAATATATCTCAAGAAGTATATATTTTACACAGATTATTTCAAATTTCACAACAACCCTGTGAGAAAACAAACATGGTGAGATTAAAGAATTTGCCCAAATTCATACAGCTTGAAGAAACTGAACCAGAATTCAAATCAGGTCTGTCAGCAAGTCTACTCATCCTTCACTGGGCTACGCAGCACAGCTACAAAACCCTTTTTATTGCCATACAACATCTCCTCAGCTGGCCTGAGAAGCAGCTACCACCCCTATTGCATCTCTGTTTCCCCTTACCAAAAATCCCCACCATGTACATCCTGAAAATAAGATCAGAAAACAAATGTTTTAAAAGACCAATGAGGGGTTGGGGTTATAGCTCAGCAGTGGGTCACTTGCCTAGCAAGTACAAGCCCTGAATTTGATCCCAGCACCCACCCCCTGCAAAAAAAATAAGTCCATTGAGATTTGTTACACTGAAGGGTACAAACACCTCTTTTTTTTTTCTGCTTGTTCCAGAACAAAAGTTAGTTCATATTATACGAGGAAAGATTGCTTTACAAGCATAAACTCCAGTTTGTCTGAATAGATAAGTAAGATTTATGGGTTGCAATAAGATACAGAAAACAGAGATATCACAATGAGAGGGCAAAGCAGGATGAGGCATTGCTTTCCTTAACAGGCTGGAGGCAAGAAGTAGTCAATGAATGGAGAAGATAGACAAGGTAAAGAACTGTAGAAAAAGAGGAGGGAGGCAAGAGAACAGAGCCCAGTAAATACAGCAGCCCTGACTAAGAGGCAGGATAGACACTTTATGGGAATAGAGAAAAGGACCATAGAAGTGTTGTGGGAGAAAGTCATTTTAATAAAATACAACCACATTTATTTTAAACCAAGAACATGTATTGGTACGTTCTACATACAATGGTCACATTCATTACAATTATTCTGTACCTATACATGATGTACCTTGGCTCTCCCCCCTCTCCCCGCCCCTCCCCTCTGCTCCCTCCCTCCCTATTTACAGCAGGTTCATTTATCATTTTCCATATTTTCCCTTTCCCCTCTCTTTCCCCTGTTGCCTTTCTGCTTTTCTCCTTTTTTCTTTCTAGTACTCT
>PVJO010010141.1:19684-65822 GCA_004026905.1 Hystrix cristata
TTGTCCTTATTTACAGTTATGGTTTCTCATATCAGAGAAACAATTCGATGTGTGCTCATGAGTGTCTGATTTATTTCACTTAAGAGTATGTTCTCAAGGAACATCCATTTATATATGAATGACTCTAGTTTGTCCTTTTTTATGGCTGTGTAGTACTCCATTGTGTAGAAAAACCACATTTTCTTCAGCCATTCGTTGGCTGTTGCACATTTAGGTTGTTTCCAAGACTTAGCTATTACAAATTGTGTTGCTATGAACATGGTGATGCATACGTCCTTGTGGTATGATGATAAAATACAACCACATTTAAAAAGAGACTTCAGACCATCATTTCTCACTGCAAAATACCTATTTTCAAAGTAAAAAAAATACATATATAGATACACATATACATAATTTATATGTTCTTACTCTACATTGCCACTACCATATTTTTCTCGTAATGGGCACAGTTATAGTAAGAAACATTCTGAATTTATGATCAGGAAACTGCACCAAGACATTTCAGCTTCCAATTGGCTTTTTTAAATTCAATATATCTAAAACTGAAGTTATCTCTTTCCTTCTTTCAAAATCTTCCAAAATAGAAGCCTACCACTCTATACTTTCCTTCTCCTGGAAAAACACAGGAGTCATTCTAGACTCTTTTTTGTCCCTAATGTTAAAACCTAGTCGATCACAAGGTCCTATCAATTGTGTCACTAAAGCATCTCTTCAGTCTTCCCCTTATCTCTCCCTCCATTAATATATCTTGATTCAAGATCTTATTATTTTTCACTTGAATTATTGCAATGCTGCTGACAGTGTTTTTCCTAACATGTAAATCTGACCAATTTACTTCCCTGTTTAAAACCCTTGAGTCCCTCACTGTCTCTTTCAAGACAAAATAGCAACTTTGGAACACTTCGTACAAGACCTTCCACAGTCCAGTTTCTGCTAGGCAAATCATCCTCATCTCTGACCACACAGACACATACTGCACAGCAGTCACATTATGTTATTTGCATGTCTTTGGCATAGAAAACTCCTCTATCCATGTCCCTTCGAAAGTCTTGCCCCTTCCTACTACCCCTTTACCCATCCTTTAAGACACATTTCTTAATATCTGTGCTTATCTACATCATACTACTCTCACCAAATTTTATTTACAATAAATGAGTGAATCAATACATGATTCTGAAGCGAGAATTTGATTCTGTCATTTACTACTCTGTAGGCCACTTAATCTGTCAGAGTCTCAATTTTGTTAGATGCAAGCAATTTTCAGAGGTTAAGCTACCTCCTGGGGTGAAATTCATTGCATACATGGGTGGCACAGTAAAATGGCCTAGGAGACAATACTACTTTCCTGGAAGATTGCCTTTGGCAATCTTTGGAAGGATTCCTTGAAAATCCTTTTAATAAATTCTAAAGTTCTCTCACCCCAGCTAATTCATCTCTTGGTCATTATGTTTATTTCTTCTCATGCGTGTAAACTATCACATCATTGCCTTAACATATCTGTCGTATCTATTTCTTCCCAACTTGAACCTAGAAATAATGCTCCTTAGTAATCTCTTCTTCAAGGTGGAGAAGCACTACAACTCTTGTCAATATGCAGTGTGCTAAATTCCTCCCTTTAGTGCAGACAATCTCCCAGAAACTTAGTTAACTGAAGAATGTTAGGAAACCTGGCCCTATGGGCACAACAACATCCCAGACAACACATTGC
Organism: Hystrix cristata; assembly: GCA_004026905.1. Classification (NCBI taxonomy): domain Eukaryota; kingdom Metazoa; phylum Chordata; class Mammalia; order Rodentia; family Hystricidae; genus Hystrix; species Hystrix cristata. The sequence goes on from PVJO010010141.1 coordinate 21,396, forward strand.
CTGCAAAAAGCTTCTGGCTTCTCCTTCTGACAAAGCCTGTCTCTGAAATCTTGCAGCGTACTTTCTAGTACAAGATATGCTTTTTTCCATGTTTAATATAAGCTTTGCCACTTACTTTCCCAAATATCAACTATCATATGTCAAAAAATCTAGTGGCAGAAGTTGAGAGAAGGATTACTATGCATGCACTTTATTAAGAAAGTACTTTCAAGAGAAACCAGTAAAAGAGTCAGAGGAACAGGACAGGAGAGGGAAAGGCATGAGACAAGAACATGTTGGACAAAAATGCCCACAAGGGATGAGAGGACTACCCAGATAGAAGCTTCAAGGACAATCACCTGAGAAGGTCTCAAGTGTGAGGCATTAGTTCACTACGTCTGTACCAGATGGGCTAGTAGCATAATGCATCCAGCAGATACTCACCAATTAGCCAATGTTGCTCAATTTCTAATCAATCAAGTCTCAACTAATAAAAGAATGGGACCCATTAGCTAAATCTTCAGTTAGTTTCGGATAGATCTATCTAGTTAGCACAACTAGATAACATTAGAGAATGTAAGTGGCACTTGTACATAGGTATGAAATAATGTATATAACATAGGCTACCTTCTCCAATATCTATTTCTAAATAAGCTTAAAATGTTAAATGCTCTCCATAATGTTTCCATTTCTTTCTAAGTAAATTCAGGTGATAAATGAACTTCTTAACAGAACTTTGTAGACATGCAAAACGAATTCTGAACTCTGATAAAGTGAAAAGGAAAGAATTTAAATGAATTTAGAATCATGATTTGCACTTTATCAAGATGAAGCTGGCTACTGCATATAAGGGTTCAAATGACTTTACTTCTATCCTAGAATTTGCTTCCAATTTATAATCATAGTTTTTCTATATTTACACTTAAATTGAAGATACATTATCTTTATTTTCAAATTGGAACCACTGCAAAAAAGAGATTAAAAGTAGGAAAATACTATAATTATTTTGTTCAAAAATAAATGTAGTTTACATATCCTTATATTAATATGTAAATTCTATGACCAAATATTCAAATTAAAAGACAAGTAACTAAAAAGAGGCCTCAAGGAAAGGCACTATCAAGACCTTCACCAGGACTTATGCTGATGAATGAGCAAAAGCTTATGATTCCCTTAAATGCTGGAAAGTGGATAAGTAAATCAGAATATCATTGTAGTTATTAAGGCTATACCTAGTAAATTTAATTTTAAACATATAAAAATTGAACTCTGCCCTCTTAAATGAGCAGAGACTGTATTCTCACTTACTGTCATTTTCTAAAATCTGTTGCAGGCCTGGCACATAGTGGCAGTTCACTACATAACTGTCGAATCAATGTTATGAAAAGCAAATAGATTGATCTGCACTATACAGTCTCCCAGGAGTCTGAACATTTGTAGAAGAGGAGACAAAAGGTGCAGTACACAGACTCAAAGAAAATAGCCTCAAGCTAACAATTATATATATTGTAGTGTTACATGGTATAATTTGCATTTTAAGAGTAAAAGGAAGAAAAGAGCACACATGCTGGAGCAGGTGATAACAGCTTAATAAAAAGGGTAAGATTTGAGTTGGAACTTGAAAAATGAGACAGATTTAGAACATGGGAGAGAAATGGTGTGAGCATTCTAAGAAAACATGAGTGTGACATATTGACTGGAAGGAGCTCTCTTCTACTCTATCTTACTCACTGCTTCAAGAGTGAGATTTCTGAAGTGTATAAATATTTACCCTTTTGGATCTGCCCACTATTTTCCATCCTCATTTTTCCTGTTTCTCCTTGACCTAGGTTACATGATGCTTCATGTCTGGAGGGTCTGTCCCCTCAGGAATTCCTAGCCCTACTGACTTCTACAGACTCTGGCCTAACATCTTTCGAATAACTCTTGAAACCTCTTCTTACTTGTCCACAGGAAATTCAGTCCTCTCCCCAAGCAACCCCACTTTATTATTAGAATCATATTACAGTTCCTGCACTATGTCATGTCAGAGCATCAAATTGTTAAAAATCTGCATCTCTCCTTGCAAATACATAAAGGAAAGGAATTTTTTTTCAGTTTTGGAACTTGAATAACTGAACGTGTAACAAGGGTTTTATAAATTGATAAAGAAATGAGTGGAAGGAAAAGAAAAAATAAGAGAAGGAGGAGAATCAGATCAACTGAAACAGAAGGTTTACATTAGGGAGAGAAAAGGAATACAGGCATAAATGACCTACAACTTTGAATGCTGGGCTTATAAGTTTGGACTGCTTAAGGCATTGAATCAAGGGTGTAAATGATAAAGGGAGAGAATAGAAGGGGTAGGAGTACTCCATGTGAACTCCAAAGGAAAAAAAAAATTAAGGAGAGTGAAGGATAAGGCTGATGCACTGGAATTTTAAAAGTTTATATGGGGACACAATTTCCCTAGCAGACCACTGAACTATGTCAAATTAATTGTACTGTTTTTAAACTGTGCTCTACTTTAAAGGATTGATGGTACTTCTGCAGAAAATAAAATATAAAAGACATGTACTTATTTTTACTGTCTTCTGAAATAAGATACTGGCAATGAGATTAGCAAAACATATATATTCACAGAGACAAATGAATTTGGAAAATGAGGCAACAGAAATGATACTCTACAAGACAGAAACATATTGGACAAACATCAACCAATCTAGAAGACTTAATGGAGACACGGAGAAAGCTAAGAAACAACCAAATTTTCTCTGCAGAACTTCAAACAGTATCAAGAATTTTCAGACCCACCTATCTCTTAAAGGCACACATAGGGCCAATCAGGTGAGTTTACTGAAAATCTGTTAAACACACACACACACACACACACACACACACACACACACACACACGAAGGACCTCAGGTTCCCTACACCAGTCTGTGTGCCAGATAACTGTTTCTCCCCAGCCCTAGCAGAAGATTGAAGTTTCTGGACTAGGAAACACAAAGATGAGAGCAAAATATCATATGGTAAAACACAGAAATCAAATAAACATTCATAGTTTAGCCCTTTTCCTCAAATTAACTGCCAGAATACTAGATAGGCTTGTATCTTTCAGATAAAATGCTAGAGAATTCCTCTCTACAGAATGAGACTAACTCCAATGAAAGAATCAGAAGATGCTAATCCTGCAGTTTGGCTAAACAATTCACCCAGATCACCTTCTGAATCCCATTTGTCAGTTCTTATTTAAAACTTCTATATAGGTTTTCAATGCCCCCAAATTTTAATATGAACAATAAATCAAAGATCACCAAAAATTCTATTAATGCATCTATAAGAGTACAAGACAAACTATTTAAAAACTTGGATGAAGCAGAGATAAAATAGGAAAAACAAAATTTTAAAATATAATCATTAGTATTTTCTATTAGATGAGAAAACACTACCTTAGTGAAACAAAAAGACTATAAATTTGATCCAAAGAACAAAAATGATCAAAAGTGTAATGGTAGAAATTAAAAACCTGAATGAAAAGACTCTAAGACAAAGCAAGGAAACCACTTAGAAAGTAGAGCAAAAAGACAAAGAGATGAAAGACAGAGAAAAAATTGTAAGAAAATCAAAGGAACAGCAAGTCCAACATCTGAATAATAGAATATTAGATGGATTAGAGAGAATAGAGAAAATAACTAATAAAATAATGTACAGCACTTTTCCAAGCTTGAATGGCATGTGCATGTGTTCCCAGACTTTAAGAACTCACAAAGTAGCCAGCCAATGTATAAATATCCACAGCAAAGAACATCATAATAATGACAAGATATCTTATATGCTGCCTGGAGGAGACATGGGGGACTTGGAAGGAGATAGATAGGTCACATGCATTGGATCAGGAATTTAAATTACACTAAACTTCTCAGTAATACTAGTTAAAGCTAGAAAACATGAGAAATGCCTTCAAACTTCTGAGGAAAAATACTTTGGAACACTGAATTCTGTATCCAGCCAAACTATTAAATTGTATGTGGTCACTTACAGAAAATCACAAAATGTGTCTCATGTGAACCTTAAGGAAGCTACTGGATACCCCACCAAATAGAAGAACAAACCAACAAAGAATAATATATAGTATACAGGGCATAAAAGCTTCAGCTACAAGAGAGAGGTCAAGAGAATCCCCAGGACAATGGTGAAGAAAGATACCAGGAAGAGTTACAAATAGAGATAAAAATCAACTAGCCTTAGAACAGAAGAGAAAGCTATTACATAAATTTCATCAAGTAGATACAATTGTAGAATATCTAGTGAGTCTGAATGTACTAAGATGAATTTGACATTATCAGAGAGCTTAAAATTAAATTAGTGATTTACACATGAAAAAATAAGCAGATGAAAGAAAAGTTTAATTGTTAACTATAGGGAAAACAAAAATATCAGTGGGAATTAGAAAAAAATGGTTTGTATTATATAGTTTAGCTAATGCAATAGTTTTGTTACATATAATTAACTGATTTAATCAAATTTACATCTATGTTTACATATAAGAAGAAAGTATGGGCCAAAATGGGTACATATATATTAGGGAGTGGGTATTTCTATTAAAGACAGCAAAATCTTCATCTTCCAGACCAGAAATTAAAGGATGATCTTTTTTTAAATGTAAAAGGATAAAAAGTAAATGTGTAAGTGTGCTACTTTGTGCTAAAAGGACAGACTAAAAAACTTTAAAAAATAAGCTAAAAGAATCGAATCTGGCTACTTCTGTGGAGCAAGAGATGGCAGGAAGAAGGGTAGAAAGATCACCATAAAACGGAACTTGCAGAATTATCTGAGTCATGAAAATCATGTATTATAAGTTACATTTCAAGAGCAAAAACTAAGTTAAAAATCATTGAAAGAAACAAACATATATCTAAATTCATAACACAAAAACTACTTGTACATTGTAACCTTTAACAACTAAATCAAAGGACTATTTTGCTTGTAGGAATCAGAGATCTGCTTCAATGCTATTCTTTTATTCATTTTTCCTTACCTGGATACTTTTCTGCCCCACTACCCTCCATTCCCAAAAAAAAAACAGCAAAAAAGAAATCTTATTTCCAACCCTTAATCCTTCAGCTGAAAGAAATCTCAAACTTGCACAAATTTTTCCAAAACAAATTGATATAAATTAAAATTAACTTGACAAAATAATTTGTTTGTTAATTTCTATGCATCAATACTACCCATCAGATTATCTACATTTACTCATTTATATAATTACTACAAATTCCAATATATGAAGGGTAGTCATATAGTTCTTACTCTCTGGGTAAGTTCTTACTCTCTGTGCCTTAAGAGAGTAAGAACAAGGCCTGTGAGTCTCTAGAACACCACTGTATGAACTCAATATTTCTTCTCCCTTGTTCCTTGGGGGTATTCCACATCTCTAGCTTTTACAATTCCTCATTTTCATCTCATGAAAGCACCAGTTCATATTTTTCATCAGAGTCATGTGCCAGATCCATCATATGACTTAGATTTAATTTCTCTATCATCTTGGACTTAGGCTTAAGTCTTGCTTTGCTGGCACATTGTTGAGTAACTGCTAATCATTCCCAGGGATGCCACATTTGACTGGTTTTCAGTCTCTCTCACAGACATGTGCACACACACTTACACATGCTTATGCATATTTGGCAGTTTAATTCCACACTTCACACATCTGTTTTAACCGAAACCAAGTCCACTACAAAACTGAGAGATAATAAGGTCTTATGCATTCTTTTCACAAAAGAAACAAAGCTTAGAGTGGATTTTCTCGCCCACAATTATAACTCAGGACTTCAGATTTTTACTTTAATATCCTGATACATCATGGTACTTATTCTGATTTTTACGCATTTTTAGCAGATTTTGACAATGTCTTATACTCATGATACATTACTGAATAAATCAAGCTTTTAATATTATTATACAAGAAATTTATGTCTAACATATGCAATATATAACAACATTTCAGGGCCCGGTACACAAGAGATGCTTGATAAAAACTGATTGAAAGAAAGATGTAGTCCTATGTAGAGGATGACCTCTCAATTATTTTAAGATATTTTTAAGTTAAAAGGAGAGGGCATTTTGTATTTTTGTCTATTATTTTTCTTTACTATACTTTGTTTTTCAAAAAAAAATCTTACTTTTGAAATAATGGTCAAATGTAAATTATTTTATTATAAAATATGTGGCAAGATTCTTTCCAAATTTTGATTATTTAGTAGCTCATGTTAAAAAGAAATAATTGATCTAATAATAAATGTTAAAGTGTACTAGGTTTCTCAGAACTCCACTGCTGGTGCAATAAAAATTTGTTTTCTCCTGGGAAATGATGGGGAGATTGGTGTGTTTAACAACAAAGAAGAAGCTGTGGCTTCTGTTTGAAACAATTTCTTTAAAGATAAAAAGGCTTATTTTATTTTTAATGAAATGTTTAAGAAAGTTTCTACATAGTCCAATATCAACTATTCCAAGACCCAGGTAAGGTAGTAACAACAATTTCCCCTGATTCTCTATTAATGTGGTCCTGTTTGCTGTCCAAGAGACACAGTTTAACCTCCATGTGTAGTTATTTTGGGGTTTCCTTAAAAACAAATTGTTAATAAATTAATGAGATTGTCATTTCCCACCATTTTTCAGCTTTTTACTGACCTACTTGTTAAGCTGGGCTGTGATCAAGGTTACACAGATCACCAAATACCTATCAGTGAGAAATAGCTTTGGCTCTTTAGAATCAGAAGTTTATAGGCAAAAGAGCCTGAATCTCAGTACAAACTGCCTGAACTGTCCATTTAATAAGATCAAAGCCAATTTCTCTTTTTTTTTTTAACAAAGCTTATTTCATATTGCAGACAATTACAAGAAAAAGAAGCAGGAAAGCCACAGACTTCCTTTTTGGTCTCTTCCTGGACAATCTTCGTATACATAAAATCCTCTTTATCTTTATCTGCTGTAGTTCACAGTAATTCCATATTCTTTTTCATTCTTGTTTATCCAATGCCCTTGATGAATAAATTTTCCTTTGAGAAATATTTTTGCCTTTAACACAGTATGATATTTTATAATCTGTTTGCTTCAAATTGAGGAATAACAGAATTTGTCCTTCTTTTACATAATGATGTAGAAAAGAAATCACACTTGATATTGATAAATGAAAATTTAAAATGAGAATGTAAGCTCCAGAGTACAAAGAAATATTTATGGAATTATTAGAATTATTATGAGACAGAGGCAAAAGTCTGTTAGGTCTCACATAAATCCATTATAGTTAGCCATTCAGAACAACAGAACTACACACAGGTTTATTCATGACAAATAATCATGTGAATTTCTCCAGCAACAATGTATTTCTTGAGTATGCCCTGGTCTACTGATCAGTCAATGATCTCATGCTTTTATTATTTTTTTTTTGTATTTACAAAAAGAGCATGCTTTCTTTTGAATCTATGAGCTCCTTGGGGGCAGGAAGTGTATCTGTTTTGTGTGTTATGTCCCACATCTAGAACAGTGCCTAGCATAGTCACGTAACACTTACTGACAGGGTTACATTCTGATAAAAGTATTGTATGGTTGTGTTGTTGTGTGAATATCATAAAGTATTCTTATGAAAACTAAAATGGCTACAATGTTTCTAAATTATATAGGGTTATGGGATTCCTATTGTATATGTGGTCCATCTTTGATCACATCCTCATGCAGTGTGTAAAGACTTTTTATTCATATTTACATGTATACATATATTATCTTACATTTTGTCCAATAAATTTTTTCATTCACCCCTCCATTTCTGGACAATGTGTTTCCAGAATGTAGTTAAAAGACTCAGAAAACAGGACGTTTTACTGGGAAGCTTCTGGGTTCTAAAGTTTAACTTAAATGTCAAATCTCTGTGTATAACATTTGGCAATCTACAGAACTTAATTAGGCCTTGAGAAAATTGCACCAAGTATGTACTTAGTAAGTTGTAATTGTTAACGTTATTTGAAGATTGTTTCTTAAGTGGGGCAGGTATGGGGGCAAGGAATAGAAGTGCTAATATGTCACTCCAAAAGCATGAGATTTGAGAGCAACTATTCAAACTGCTTTCAGTATCACCTGTCCTTTAAGTGGCTGGAGGAAGCACCATTGTGACTGCTTTATTCTTGTCTATAACTACAAATCTTTAAAAAAAAATCTTCTGAGATATAATTCACATAGTATAAAATTTATCCACTTTAAGTACACTATAGTTCTCGGTATTATCATAAACTTGTGCAACTACCACAATGACAGAATATTACTATCACAAAAAAGGAGTTCTATAATTGGTAGTAGTCATTCTACATTTCTCTTTCCCACCACCACCTACTCTATCTCTTTCCCCTGAAAAATCACATTATACATGTATACATATATATTCTTCCTGTTGAACTGTAGTTATAAATCCTTTCACCAACAACTCCCCAGTCCTGCCTCCCCACTAACCACCAACTCTACTTTCTATTTCTGTTGGGTAACTACCATTCTGCTTTCCATTTTTATGAGATCAACTTTTTAAAATTCCACATATGAGTGAGATCATGCAATGTTTCTCTTTCTGGACATTGCCAATTTCACTTAACATAATGCTGTCTATGTTCACTGATGTGGAAACAAATGCCATCGTGAATAATGCTACAGTAAACATGGGGATAAGTTATTTCACCAAAGGACTGAGTGAATTTGCTTTGGATATATACTTAGTAGTAAGAGTGCTGGGTCATATGGTGTTTTATTTTTAGTATTTTTCAGGAACCTCTGTATTGTTTTTCAAAATGGCTGTACTTATTTACATTTCCACCAACAATGTATAAGGGCTCCTTTTCCTCAACATTTGTAAAGTTTCTGTGGAAAAATTCTGCTGTCAGGCAGATCAGAACTAAGCAGGCTATTTACTTCTTTTCTCGTGCTGCTGACAGGATCTTCTTTGACTTGGACCTTTGAGAGCCCTGACTGAGTCGAATCTGACTGGTAAATTTCGACCTTGCTGTGCCTGGATATTTACATCTTTCCAGGTCTGGAAAGTTTTCTGATATTATCTGAATAAACTTTCTACCTTTTTGCCTTTCTCTACAATAATATTAATAGTTGTTCTTTTGAGGCTATCCCCTAGATTTCATAAGCTTTCTTCATTCTTTTTCTCTCCTTTTTCTCCTCTGATTATGTATTTTCAAATAACTCACCTTCAAGCTCAATGATCTTCTGCTCAAGCAGTTCTGCTGTCGATGCTGTCTGCTAAATTTTTCAGTTTCATTCATTGTTTTTCAGTTCCAAGATTTGTTTGACTTTCTATTAGTATTTCAACCTCTGTTAAATTTCTCTGATAAAATTATGAATTGTGTCTCTGTGTTTTCTTCAAGTTCGCTGAACTTTCTTAAGAAAGCTATTTTGTATTTAGGATTAGTCACTGGCATCTTATTTTCTCCTTTGGTGAGATCTTATTTCTCCGATTGTTCTTGAGTCTGGTGGGTGTGCACCAATTTCTGTACACTGAAAAATCAGGTATGTGTTTTCTGTCCTTCTTTGCCACCACATTCTACAATAGGCCTGTCAGGAAATTCTGAGCCAATAGGTATTAGTATGTTCCCTAAATTTGTGATTGCTGCAGTTATTTCAGCACTAGAGAGCATCCTCTAAGCCCAGGTTCACCATGAGTCTCTCCACGACTCAGAGATTGCTGCAGCTAAACCTGGGAAAGATCCGAAGAGACTATCTGGAATGTGTAGGAAAGCTAGCTAGGGACTTGAGCCCAAGAGACCCATCGACCATGTTTCCTACAGCATGGCACCTGCACAGCTTCTCTGATGTGACATCTCTGGCCAAATTGAAAGCAACCATCAAGTTCCATGTATTGGCCACTGCTAGCTTCACCCTTGCTTTGTCTCTAGCTGGCCTCAGTTGGTTTAGCCCAGTGTTTCTGATCCTCCCCTTGAGTTGAAGCCTGAGCAAGCTTCCTGCCGAGAGGTTCAGGGTGGTATGGAAGCCAAATGTCTGTCTCCACCTCACTTTTTCCACTTGAGAAACCATGAATCCAGGGGAATTTCTTTGCCTGTGTTACTGTGCTGGCCTGAGGGAAGGGCATAATGATCAGAGAAGATCTGTTCCTTTCTCAATGGATTCTGTTTTCTCTTGATTCCGCAGTCCATCACAGCCTCACTCCTTAGTTCTGGAATAGTCATGGTGATAGAATATTCGGGGTTATAATCTTTCACTGGATAGATGTTGTTGAATTTCTGGGGGAGTTTTGCGGGGGAGTGAGTTGAAGCTGGAGAACTCCTATTCTGCCATTCTGTTATCTCAATACTACTACTTTTTTAATCTAGTTAAGTGGCTTCCTCTTTTGCCAATATCTTATATGTCAATAGCAGCTAATTTATTATTCATCTAAAGTCCTCTTTCAGTCAATGATTTGGAGCCTATACAGCTTCTAAACAGAGTACTTACTACCTACCAGGTGCTCTTCCAAATAATTGTGTCATTTGATCCTCACAACAATGCTGAGAAGTAGGCATTAATGTCCTCCTCCTCTTCTTTCCCAAATTTACAGATGAAAAAACTGAGGCATAGGAGAATAACTCATAATCACAAAACCAACAAACAGATGTGCCAAGAGGTCTGGCTCCAAATTCTACCTATGCTATACCTATACACTAAAGTTACCTCCAAGAATTAAAAAAAACAAAAAGAAAATGATCAGCCTCTGAGTATTAAGTCATAAAATGGAGATTAATGAGCAAAAGAAAGATATACGAAAACAGCTGAAAAAAAAGAAAGAGAAAAGAAAGAAAGAAAGTACTTCTAGACTATGGCACTAGACTTCAGTTTTTAACAGCAATCAGAGTGAAACTTATCAGTCACTGATGTATTTAAGAAGGAATTACAGACGTAAACACTGGCAGGCACCAATTTTCAGTTTCATTAAATGGCCTTCATTTGATATGATGGTTATAGCAAGCTATTTTTAGACCAATGCTGTTAGACATTTTATTCATCTTCCTTTAGGAGATAGTATTATATAGTGATTAACACCTTGATCTTTGGAGTTTAACTGCCTGGATTTGAATACCAGCTCCGCTGTATATCACCTATATGATGACTTTTTTTTCCATGCATATGTAGGACTAATAATGGTACCTATGAAAAGGATTGTTGTAAGAATGAAATTATATAATGCATTCAAAGCACTTCAAATAGTGACTGGCACAGAGTAAGCATTCAATTAGCCATAGCATCATTTTTGCCTCTAAAGACCACAAATTTTAACCTAAAATTAACAGGAAGCAATAAGGATTTTTAATCAAGGAGTAACTTAATTGAATTTTTATTTTACAAAAATTATTCAAATGCAGAATAAGTATAAGGGGTGGTCAGGCTAAATTAATGAAAGAGCTTAGCAAATATTTTAATGAAAATGAAGTTATTAGTTTCAAATATGTGCAAGTAAGATTAGCAATTATAAATATACAATTTTAATAAAAATAATTGTCTGCAGTTAGCACATGCTTTACAACATTTTTCAGATCCCCTGAATGAAACATATTTTTAGTGTCAGCTAACCACCTCCTTTCTGGTGGGAACTTTAGTCTGACTCTAAACTTCGTCTCTCAGATAAAGCTCTAAAAACAAAGATAGTTTTACTATTTGTAGTCACTAGGTATTGAGGATTTTGACAAACAGCCACAGTTCCACCACTGCATTCGGGTTTTTTTTCACCATATTTCCTTGCGTGTTTCACTTAAACAATACTTTCCACAGGAGGTCTTCACTGACTACTCCAAACCTCAGCCTTCTCTTACTTAAATAGTATTTAGATTCTGGACCATTCATTTTTCACTCATTGAGACAAAAACAAATATTTGAGCAAGTACTAATTATTGCAATCAATTTTCAAAGCTAGAGACAATGAAATACTGAACCAGGGTAATGAAAGGAACAGTGTGTTCAAGTATTCAAGGGAAAGGCTGTAAAGATTAGAGCCAGCATAATTTAGCACACTCCATTTGGCAGTGTTCACCATTGCATGAAGTACATCAGCCATGACTTTCCAACCAGATCATAAACTATGAGTTGAATCTTTAGTTCTTTCAAACATTCAGCATATGTGGCACTTAGTACATATTTGATAAATACTTGTTGGTTGAATGGACATAGGATGTAATTTAAGAAGGAATCATCATTTGTTTTATAAGATGATAGGAAAGGGATGAAAAAGAATTAAGCTGTGTTGTGTACTTGTATCAGCTCCCCTTGAGGAATGTAATCATTATGTACTGCAAACATGACCTAACAAAAAATTAAAATTGAAAAATGAAAATGATAGAATATTAACAAGTCTTCTTTGCTTCCATGTTTATTTAAAACCATTTATTTCCCCATAACTCATCACTTTCCCTTTTCCTTCATCCTACTTCAGTTTTTCTTTTGCAGAACTCAGTTCACTGCACCTTATCTGAAATTTATACTAGATTTGCCATTTGTTCATATAAGAATAAAAAATGAAAACAACCTCCAGGACTACAATTTCAGCAAGTCATTTAGGAGAAGCAAAGGAAGCTTGCTCTTCGTCAGATTATGAAAAGGCACAACATTGTTATCATACTAATAATTAACACAGTCTCACTAAGTTGGTTTTTAACCTTATACCCCAACAAGTGAGTTTCATCTAGAATCTCTTTAATGAATGCCTCTTTGAGCTCTACATAGTTCAGTGTTGGGTGGTAATTAGTATTAGATGAACAGAAGGAATCCTTTCCACTCAACAAATGAGCCTTCACCCCGTAAAATTCCACCAAGTGCCCAAGTGTAAGCAGATTAATTTAAGCTTTCTTTTAACATGGAATTAACAAAAACAAACCTTAAGTTCTCAAATTTAGAGAGAAAAATAATTTTTTTCAGCAATCAGAATAAGATGAGGATTGGAAAGTATATATTATTAAAATCTTTACCTTTCAATAGCAAGCTGGTCACTATAATTTGTTGAAAAAACAGTTAATCACATTTCTAATATATACACAGTGCTGTGCCATGCTGAGCAATGTGGGAGAAACAAAGATCAGTAAGACACGGCTTCTGCCTGTGAGCACCTCACAATCAACTAGAGGTGGCATGTACAACAAATAATTGCTTAACATAGTTGTAATTATGGTGTCCTATAATTAGAGAGCTGACAGCTCAGGAAATGCTCTTTACTAATAAGAGACATGGTATGAGAGAATAAATAGGGGGAGGTAAATAGAACAATAAGAAACCCTAATGACTTTTGAACTGGCAGGAGGAAGGAGTAATAGAGAACTAGAGTAGATTACAGTACTAAAAAGAACCCATGCCCCTCCACACACACACACCTCCTTTACTAAATTTACGGGAAAAGTGGAAGATTTTAAACTTATCTAAGAAGGAAATTACATAGACAAAAAGATATCCAGTTAACTCCATGCCCTAGAATCACTATGGATGATACACACATCTGAATCCAGAGGGAAGAAAAGGCCAAGGGCTTCATGATAGCTGACCCACAACATATACCAGTATGGAAGCAAATCAAAAACATACCCCTCTCTCATGACCTGAGGCTGGATTCCTCAGAAGCAAAGCCTGAGGACAGAATTCATGCGAAAGTGACTTACTAAGACATGTGTTTCTAGAAAAAAACTAGAAGATCAGTGGAAACACAGGACTTAGACTTCTAAAATGCTTGGTTTCTAATAAGCCAAGCAAGGGTACAGTATTTAGCACAATCTAACAGGAATTAACTTTGGCTCAAGTTCACAGGAAATGATATGCACATCAAACTAAACCTATAAAGGGATTCAGAGACTACAGCATTTATACTCCCACACCACCTGGACACTGGTTAGGCGCTGTCCCCAGTGGGAGGGGGAAGTTGACAGGGAGATTTCCAGCAGCCCAAGGATATTTCCCCAACAGAGGTACAGGAATGACAGGTGGAAATGAAAATAGGGGAGCACTGATAATGTCTGCTTCATTCTTTAACTACTATGAATGATGAGAAGGACATCCAAAAGAGGTGGGATTTGGGTAGAATGAGGCGTCAGTTTCAATGTTCAGTTTTTTGAACATACTAGTACCTGTGTCCATACTTTTTAATCTTATAAAATGTACAATTTAATAAGGCTATTAATAAAAGTATTTGAAACCCAAACAAAGTTCATATTTAGATATACCCAGAGGGATGTGGAAATAGAAAACTGTGTCAGCAAAGTCAATTCTATTCATTCATTCATTCAGCAAATATTTACTGAGCACCTACTAAATGTCACACAGTCTTCCAAGAAAGAAGAATTTAGCCATCAACAAAACAGACAATATTTCTATCCTCTTGAATTTTATATCCAATTTGTGAAAGAAATAATAAACATACAAATAATATGTAATATAATGTCAAACAAATGATACAAATTTTTAAAAACAGAGAAAATGTTTTGAGAGAAATGCTGGGGGTGTATTGTATAGGATGGTCAGAGAAAGCCTCTCTGAAAAGCAACATGTAGTAAAGCTCCAAGTAAAATGAAGGAACAAGTCAAAAGCATATCTGGAGGACTATCAGGAACAAGTAAAATGAAGGAACAAGTCAAAAGCATATCTGGAGCATATCAGAGGACTACATGGCATGTTCAACAAACAGAAAAGGAACCAGAGTACCGAGAAGGCAGTGAGCTAGGAAGAAAAGGTAAGACGTGAGAGTAAAAAACAGGGGGTGAGATACAGAGGTTAGTGATACAGAACATTTAATTCCATGGATCTCAAGTCTCTGCTGAGTTATTATAATTTTAAAAAATCTGTGTTAGCCAGGGTTCTCTAAAGAAATAGAACCAATGGGACAGACAGACAGATAGACATACACACACACACACACACACACACACACACACACACACACACCACAAACTTATACATATATTGGCTTATGGAAGTATGGAAGTTAAGAAGTTCCACAATCTGTCACATGTAAGCTGGATAACCAGGAAAGTATTAGTACAATTCAGTTCAAGTCTGAAGGACTGAAATTAAGAGAAGTCAGTGTTGAAGGCTGCAGTTTGAAACCAAAGACCCAAGAATCAGGAGCACAAGCATCAAAGGACGGGAGACAACAAATGTCCCAGCTATTGAGTGCCTACTATTATTAGGGCAAAAAAAAAATGAAAAATGATTATCAGGATAGGTGATCATAATTGAGAGCAATTACTTGTGGTCAAAAATGACTACTGCAGAGCACAAAGCCCTGAGTTCTAGCCCCAGCACAAAAAAAAAAAAAAAGACTGCAGAGGGTCTATGACATTGAATTGAGTCTTACAATGTTAGAATTTCTATAAACATACGTGATTAAGGTAGCCATTTCAGGCTAAGAACAACATATAAGCACAAAAACTTGAGAGTGAAGAAGGAATGTGCAGATATATATATATATATATATATATATATAGAGAGAGAGAGAGAGAGAGAGAGAGAGAGAGAGAGAGATACACATATAGATATAGATATGTTTAGAGTGACTGAAGTTCTATGAAAAGGATTTGGAACTCCTTCTTGAAACCCAGAGTTTCCCAATACAAAAAATCATGTACACTTTAAAAACTTTGTACTACTCTTATACCATATAAAAAATTAACTCAAAATGGATTAAAGATGTATAAATATGACCTAAAACCATAAAACCCAAAGGAGAAAGCACAGAGGGAAAACTCCTTAACGTTGGTCTTGGCAACAGTTTTCTTTTTAATTTGACAGTGAGAACACAGGAAACAAAAACAAAACTAAACAACTGCAACTCATAAAACTAAAAAGTTTCTGCATAGAAAAAAAAAAACCTTAACAAAACGAAAATTCAAACCTATATAATGAGAAAAAATATTTGCAAGCCACATACCTGGTAAGAGGTCAAGACCCAAAATATATAAATAATCCATACAATTTACTACAAAAATATAGTAAAGTATCACTAAACAAAGGGGATACATTCCAGGAAATGCATTGTTAAATGGTCTGATCGTTGTGCAAGCATCATAGAAAACCTACGTGGTATAGCCTATTACACACCTGGACTATACGGCAATGACATACTTGAAGGGCCTGAGGTTCTCATTATGCCAGACAACAAAGGATTTTAATTTATAGCCTGTGACATCGAAGCAAAACTCTTATCTTGTCCTTAAAAGCTTTGAAACCTGGCACTCAGCTGGCTCTCTTATGGATAAAAGTCCTTTTAGGCATCCTTTTCCACAATAGGGAAGTTTTTTCAATAATGAAGATTTGCTCTGGTAAGTAATTTTCCTCCATAATCAGCTTATCTAAAGTTCACAGAAATTCTTCAGCTGTTACATCAGCACATGCAGATTCATCACTCACTTTCACATTATGCAATGACTGATAGTTCTTGAGTCATTTAAACAGAAAATTCAACATCACTATTAGGTCAATTCTTTTCTTTCAACATTCCCAAACTTTTTGCTATGACCATGCTCATCCTGGAGCTGACCAGCACACACTTCAATCTAGGTCATTAGAAATTTCTCCCTATCTGATACAGGTCCTTCTTGAGTTTTTGTTAGTCTTATTGCCATCAGGGAAGCAGACCTTCTAAGAGCTTTCACCATTTTGTTCAATAACCATCACTGATTTTTCCATCTTTGTAAACCTTAATTTTAGTTTTGTTTCCAGATCTTTTGATATGGCCTCTTACTAGCAACACTAACGGTAAGATTTAGTACTAAGGAGCCATGATGAACAAAACAACATGAGAATAAATCAAGCACGAAAGAAAATGATCCAATCAAGAGATGCAGTAAACACGAGATATAAGAGACTACTTCTAGTGCAATGCAGTACATTGGTTTACAGTAAACATTTTTTATAAATAAAAGGAATACTCTCTCAAATGTGAACAAAAAGCATAGTATAGTAAATACATTAATAAGAAAGTCATTTATTATCATTATAAAATATTACTTACTATACATAATTGAATATTTCTATATGACTGGAGGTACAGATTTATTTACACCAGAATCACCACAAGTATATGAATAGTGCCTTGTTCTCTGATGTTACAATAATTATGACATCACTAAGTCATAGGAATTTCTCTGCTACATTATGATCTCATGAGACAACCATGTATAGACAGTTTGTGGTTGAAAAATCACTGTGCAGGACATGATTATTACCCAATTAATAATGGCAAAAAGACCAGAATAAAATTTTTGAAAAGACATGCAAATGGTGAACATAAATAAAAAACGAAAATGAAAGATAAATAAAAACAAATGTTCAACAGCACTAATAAGGGAAATGCAAAGCAAAAATGTAGTAAAATATCACCCCGCAAGGGGCTGGGGCTTTAGCTCAGTGGTTAGAGTGGTTGCCTGGCAAGCTCAATGCCCTGAGTTCGATCCCTAGCACCAAAAAAAAAAAAAAAAAAAAAAAGAAAGAAAGAAAGAAAAAAAAAATATCACCCCACATGCGGTAGAATAACTATCAAAAAGTGAAAAGCTAAAAAGTATTGGTGAAGGTATGGACAAAAGGAAACTCTGGAATTGTTGATGGAAATATAAATTATATAACCATTATGGATAACGGTATGAAGATTTCTCAAAAAAAAAAAAAAAACCAGAACTACCATATGATCCAACAACCCCACTACTGGGCATATGTCTAAATGTAAAGAAATCAGTATGTTGAAGAAATATCTGCCCTCCCACCAGGTACAGTGCCACACACCTGTAATCCTAGCACTCAGGAGGTTGAGGCAGGAGGATGGCCATGAATTCGAGGCCAGCATGGGCTACATAGGAGACACTGTCTCAAAACACACCCAAAGAAAAAAAAAGAAAAGAAAAGAAAAGAAAAGAAATATCTATATCTGCCTTCCCATATTCATGGCAGCATTGTCCATAGTAGTCAAGATATGAAAACAATCTAAAGGCCCAAAGACATGAATTGTTAAAGAGAATACAAAATATATATATATATATGAGATAGGCATTTATATTACACATATTCCACATTTTCATATGTACGTATATACACAAACCTATATATTTAATAAAATATTTTTCAGCATTAAAAAAGAAGGAAATCTTGCCATCTGTGATGATATGGATGAACTTGGAGAACTTTATGCTAAGTGAAGTAAGTCAGACATAAAAAAATAAATATTGCATGATCTCACTTATGGTTGAACTCATAGTAACAAAGAGTAGAATACAGTTAATGAAGGTTAGAGCTTGAAGATCTAGCTCAAGTGGTAGAGCTCCTGCCTAGCTCTGAGTTCAATCCCCAGCACCCAAAAATAAATAAATAAAAATAAAGGTTAGAGTTAATGGAAAAGGGGAGATGCTGGTCAAACAGTACAAATTTTAAGTTACAAGAAGAATAAGTTCTGCACACAAAAAGGATAAGACTGAGGATGGATACATTAGCTTGATTGTGGTAATCATTCATATATATGCATATGTATATGTTTCAAAACATCATGTTGTATATCTTAAATATGTAGAATCTTTGACAATTATACCTCATAAAGCTGAAAATATTTTAGAAGAAAAAGATATAAATATATAAATTCTTGACCTTAAATATAAAACAATTTAAACTATATCATTCTGATACTATTACTGCAACATAGTGAATACTATAGTAATAACTGTTTATAGAAGAAGGACTCATAATACATTAATTAGAAGTAAATGCTGGCTGAATAAAACTACCATGTGTTATACATTCGCTATTTTCTAACTTGTCTCCATACATTACTTATTATACAGTAAAGAAAACTAGGCACTGAGAAAAAATTCCAAAACCTGAGCTTGGGTTGTCTGACTCCATGTCATGTAACTCTGCACTCTTAACCACTTACATATGAAATATATGGAATAGCTTTACATATAACTTTATAAAATTATACATACATAAATAACTATATAACTTTTATTAGATCATTGGAAATTCACAGTTGAACATACATGTATAAGGAGAATGAATGATCTACAAAAATTATCCGGGAAATTGAACTTGCTCCTCAATGCTTAAATAAAATAAAATACTTTATTGGAGAGAGAAATATTTTATTGAGGAGTGTTAAGCTAAAGAAGATCTCCTCACTTTACCAAGACCATGACAGCAATAGATAATAAGGATCTTCATGCAAAGGTTAAAACAATCCCACTCCTGCCAAGCATACCAACAATGAAAACTATATCAATTAGACCTGAACAAATTTATAAATTTTAGTGTAATCTTTTCTAAAAGGTTCTCACCCAACTTACCACAACAGAGAGTAGATCTTGATTTATTTAAATTTAAGCACTAAATATATCCCGTGAATATATATAGAGAGAGATATATAGTGGTACCTTGGTTCAAGAAACTTAATTTGCTTTACAATTTGGGAGAAGCTGGCCACATTTCTGTCTGTGTGGGGAAGATGGTTGTGGTTGTGTTTGTTACCCAATGTGGACTTTATGAAGGGAAGCAAAAATTGGTTGACATTTTTGTTTGACAACTGAATTGTTTCCAAACGGAAGCATTTGTATTACTTTATATAAATACTTTTATTAACAAATTTCCTAAAATCATAATTCAGAGACCATTGTTACAGCTTTACTGAGTACCAACAGCATGACACCTACTGTTCTGAGTGCTAGGACTGTAGCAGTGACAAATAAAGACAAAAATCCCCACTCCCATGGAACTCACATGGCTTCCGTGTCAGGATAAGGGACAGAGGACACAGAAATATACACATAAATCATTAAAACATGTTAGTAAGAATAGATGGTAAATGCCAAGAACAATCAAACCAGGAAGGAATATAGGGATTGTTATGGGGAGGAAGGTGGGAAAGGTTAGCAATTTAGAATAGGATTGCATGGTGAAGTCTCATGGAGTGGGAGACAGTTGAACAAAGATGAAGACATAAAGGATAAGAAAATTCCAGACACAAAAGCAAAAGGAAAGGTGAGACTTTGCTCTACGAATCAAGGAGCAGCAAAAGAGTTCAGAATGTCTGGAAAAGAGTAAGCAGAGAACCATAGGAGAAAAATTTAGAGAGATAAAAGAGACAAAGCTGAACAACAGGCTTTGAGACCATAATAAAATATTAAATTTTACCCTGAGATAGGAAGCTATCTAATAATAATTGATTAAGAGACTGTCTGTATTATCTAATGTGATCCTCAAAACTCCAGGAGTCAGAGGAAACAGGCTCAGAAAGATCAAGATGCTATCTCAAGGTTACCATCTAGAAAAACGGTTATCAAAATTCACAGGCAGGCAGTCTGATACAGGTCTGACACTCTTAACATCCTTGAATATTGACCAAGCAAAAACTGGCTGCTTTTCTTAGACAAAAGCACCCAGATTTTTTTTAAAAGCACACATTATCTTACAGTATTCTATATAAACCCAAAGAGAGCTCAGTCTTGAACACTATATAAGCCGGGATACAACCAAAATAAGGATGATCTAGAAAATATATGAGAAAGAACTGAGAAAACTAATACTTCAACTGAAGAAAACAAGACTTGGATGAGAAGACATGATAATAAGTATATGAAGAGCTACCATACGAAGGAAAAAATGTGTTTTTCTAGAGGATAGAGTTTAGATCAAGACAGATATCTCCATTTAACACAGGGAAAACTATCAGAGACCCAGGCTCTCTATACTGAGGCGTCTGTCACAGGATGTGTGGCAAGGTGAAAGACTAGGGAGCATTCTACAAAGGATCCCTCACTGAATGAACGATTTGGTTAGATGAAAAAAAAAAGTCTTCTCCAACCGAAAGACCCTGTGGTTTCATTTTTAACACAATTTTCAACAGTTTTGAAGTAATCCCAAAAACACAAGTTTGCATAACACACTCAAGGTTACACACCTGGATAAGTGAGAATGAAAAACTTCCAGCCTTCACAACCTACATTCTCAACTGCTACACTGAAGTGCATAATGCAAACTTTCTGAGCTTCTGTTTCTTCACCTGTAAAATTAGGATAATATTAGCACCTAATTCATATTGCTGTTTATAGGATCAAATGACCTATTACATTTATAAGTCTTAGTAAAATGTCCTGTTAGCATTAGATGTGGTTAAGCACTGTTACCGATGGGGTCCTACCTTCACTAGTACCCTTCATGGTCCACCCCATCCTGCTCTTGGTTGTAAGTCGTATTTTTGTTTAGAATAAGTTAGGGACATGACACTGAGGGTCATAAAGTGTCAACACTGAGAGAAATTAAGTCAGTTTGGTCTGATCTTCCCAGCAAAGTCTTTTCTCTAAGATGCCTATGTCATCACAGGAGGCTCCTCACGAATTTCTCACGGTTCTAAATCACCAGGTGATTTTAAACTTTGCTCACATGGCTCCTTTACCTAAAATCTCACTTCTTTCTCCAAACTTAAGAGTGACTCATTAAAAATTCTCCTCTAGGATGCTCTCCTCAATAACATCTCTCCAGATGCCAAGAGCACAGAAACCATCTTCATAAAAATAAGGAAATGAAACTCTGAAAGTTTAATTTAGCCAATACCACCAATTAATAAGTGATTATAATGGTAGGAATAGTAGTGAGAGTAACAATACCTTACCATATGGAGTACTTTGATGTCTAGAAAGCTTTTTTCTATAGAATTTCATTGTATTTTTACAACTTTTTAGGA
Source organism: Hystrix cristata (assembly GCA_004026905.1). Classification (NCBI taxonomy): domain Eukaryota; kingdom Metazoa; phylum Chordata; class Mammalia; order Rodentia; family Hystricidae; genus Hystrix; species Hystrix cristata. Next base: position 43,092 of record PVJO010010141.1, read on the forward strand.
AAAAAAAATTTTCTTCTGTGTATGGATCAGGAAACTGGGCATAGAGAGTCTGAGTGGTGTATATAAGATGACACAATTGTCTAGTTCAAAGAATAGACATTCTGGATCCTAGATCCTAGGTCCTGTCACTCTTCTTCCATATACTTGTCTTTATAGACTATTTCATTTAGTAAATAAATGAAATTAATGAACAAAAATTAAAATAACTTTGGATTTATTTTACAGCTGCTACATATCTCTTCATCCTGACAAGAACAAGAATAAAGTTGAGGCACAGTACTACCTAAAACTGAAGTTCTCTGTCCACAAATTACCAAGCCAATTGCAAAGGAATCACTAACATAAAAGGAATATAGTTAGAGCTGATCTAATGATAGGCATAGTCACACAGCTCACACACACTGTCATGGAAGACACAAAATGTCAGGAGTAACTGAAACCTAAAACAATTAATGAACAAAAAAATGCTGTGGTTCCCAGAGCAGTGGGTTAGGAGTCCTTGGCAGGTATAAAATTAACAAAACAATTTACACATTTTTGGAACATCTGAAGAATGAGTGAAATTATGACAATACTCACCAGGCTCAAACTGATTTATCAATTAAATGTGATGCTCCACTGAGGAGAAAGGATGTAGAGAATGTGTCCCTGTGTAATCTTCCGTAAATTTCCCAGGAGTTTTAAGCAAGCTAGTCTCCTACTAAGCAAGCTATCAAAAAGCTAGAATAACGAAAGGGAATGGGAAAAAAGGGAAGTTTGAAGGGAACTAGGAAGAGTTCTAGAAAGACAACAAATCTCTAAAAATTACATTCCAGAGAAAATTTCCATAGTATTTGGGAACACATCTATGGTCAAATGTGTTGTATAATATTACCAAGAGATTTAAGTCTCTGCCACATAATATACAGACATCCAGGTAGCTAACATTCCAAATGAGCTGGTGCTAATGTGCTATATATACTTATGTTTGAGGAATAAATAAAAGGATCAATGTATTCCTGAAAATCCACTATCAATGGTAGCTGAATTTCAAAAGGTATTTTTAAGTACTTACTATACAATAGATACCATGCTATAATCTAGCCACTTGGAACAATTTTAAGTGCTATGGAATTAAAAGCTCACAGACATTCATCTTTTCATACGGCTGTCAGAATATAACAAGGTAATTAAAGATAAATTCAGAGTCTCTCTTCCCATGCAATACAAGGAAATTACAGTTTGTATATTACAAGTTGACAGCATCATTTCTCATATGATTTGTAGGATGATTGGTTCATAAGATTAAAATGAGTTTAGTTCCTTCTAATCTTAAAACAGAAGTCATGTTTCATATTATTAGTAGAATATTTGCCAACAAAAGGTAGAGTTATATTAGCATTTGTTACTGAGGACCAAAGTTTTATTAATGAACTAAGATATAGCAAGGTTCTTTTATTTCTTCAGTAAATAAACATCTTGGTTGAGGTTTAACTAAGTTGATTTCTCCAAATTCTCTTTGGTAGTCACTATGATGAGTCGGTCTGTTCTGACCTACTTATAGAAGAAAAATCACTGATGCCTAAATATGTGGACATCTGTATCACTTATTGAGAAGAATGTTTTTAGGATGGTACAGCGGATACTATCAATACCCTAGTTATATACCCCTAAGCCTAACCATTATGGTGCTAGCTATACTTTCAACTGCCTTAATGGCTTTCCCTGGAGTTAGAGATCATTCTGCCAGCATGCAAAGCAGACTGGAAGGGCAGGGGAAATCAACAGACACCCCTTTCCACTAAGAATCATCCTTAGCTAATGGCTGAAAAGGATTGGTATATAAGCACTCTAGCTCCTTTGTCACAAGAGTAAAAGACTAAGGTTGCCTGATTCTACATAGACTTACGGAATTTTGCAGTGAGATTAAGTTACTAGCTTGGTAATGCACCTTTATTAAGTACCTTACCTTTGCGGTCTCTTTTTATCATGTCCCTTCTGATGTTTATGTGATCATCTTTCATATAAATCACTTAAATTTAAATGTAAATCCTTAGAGCCTCTTCCAAGAAAGCATAAACTAGGCATTAAAGTACTTAAAATAGTTTCTGCCACATAACAAACACTTGATAAATGTTAACCAATCATAAACATTACAGCATTATTGTTGGTATCTACTGGGAGACAATCTAACAAAATACTTTAATATTACAAGTTCCCCTGAGTTCATATCTTAGCTCTCCCATACACTAATTGTGTCAATTAGAGGATGTTACTAAATCTTTGAATGTTTCATTTTTTTCTCATGTAAAATACAAATATAAAATCTTATCTGCCTTGTGAGATTTTTACATAAGTTAATTGAAGATATACATGTAAAATACTTTTAAAAGTACCTAGAATGTAACTCATTAAAGTATTCAACACATGTGAGCTATTATTATATATTACAGCTCTATCTTTTATTTTCTTCCACTATTAGTGACATATTAATGGATTTCCTAATAACAATCACTACTGCATTTATAGAGTAAAACCTTTCTTGATGTTTTTAATATACTTAATTTAGATTATTAGTACTTTTATTAGAATATTTCCCTATATTCATAAGTGAGAATAATATATATTTCCTTTTAGCATTATCTGTGTCAGTTTTTACATCTGTTTTTTAAAATGAGTTAGAAAGGCTTACTTCTGTTTCATTACTTTGGAAATAAGCACTCATGATGATAATTACCTATTTTTGTAAGTTTAAAGGTATTTGACTTTAATCCTGCCAGAATTTGTTTCATTAAACACAATTCTTTGACAAATTTTAACTTATTCCAAGATAAGAAGTACATTCAAATTTTCAATTTTTAATTAGATTGATTTAGGCAATTTATGCTGCAGAAACAAAAAATTATGAGCCCACATTCTTTAACTCACCTTGAAATCATAAATAAGATGTTACATGCTTTAGGTCACACAGATGCTTTAAGAAGACAAAGCCCTGAGCTAGCCATCAGTTTTTAACTGATAGACAAAGCAACTTTATTCTTCCAGTTATTCAAGGTAAGGTCTTTGAAGACACTCTTGATTCCTCTCTATTTTGGCTCCAGAGCTCTTGTGCATCAACTGAGGACTCTGTGGCAACCACTTTGTATTCAACACATCACACCTCCTGCTCCTGCTTACTCACTCCCACACAGGTGTTCCTGAGAGTACTCGTCAATAAACTGACAATATGCAAATTCTCCACCTTGGAATCTGTTTTCCAGGACCACTGACCCGAGGAGCTTGGTTCAATGACTGTTCTTTTAAAAAGCACTCTAAAATGGGATTTTTGAGCTGCAACATCAGCCAGCTGTCTGGCAAAGGGAACACTATAACTGGTGATAGGTAAAAACTGATCATTCTTAGCACACTGTAATCAGACAATTGTTAAAATATTTACCTATTGTGCACTGGAATTTTTAAAAAATGGTATGAAGGTATACACTTGCAGGTATAATGTTTCAGTCATGTAGGACATTAGAGGAAAAAATAATTCTAAGAGCAATGGATTTAATGGATGCTGCTAAATGTGATCAATGGTTTAGAAAAAATAATGTACAAATAAGGGTGGTCAATCACCATTTTGAGGCAAAATGTGAAAATCAAATAATTCCTTAGCAGTATATAAAGATGCTCTCATCTCCTAAAGCCAAAAGGCAGAAAAAGTTGAGAATCAGGCCCAGAACTTAATTATAAAGATAGAAGAAATCTAATGGAGGTTGAATCCACTCCTGGGAGGTGGGAGTGTAAAATGGAAAAGGAAGGATCTCAGAGGCAAAGTTAAAGCAAAAGCAGAAGAAACTGGAAGAAAATAAGAGCCCCACAGAAACAAAACAGAGATGCAAAATAAGAAATTATGAAATTATGTTAACCCCATGTCTACTGAAGAGAAAGCACCAATTTTTTAAAATGCACTCTATGGCACCAATAAAAACGGATCAGACATTCATGAATTAAGAAATTTAGCCTGATTGGAAGCAAAATGGTAGCTGAGTAAGACACTCCTGTGATCATCTCTCCACAAAGATATCAGTTTGACCAGCTATTCATACAGCAAACTACTTTTACAAGAGCTATTGAAGCCAGGTGACAGAACCCAGAGCCTAGGTTTAGCATAACAAGAAGAAAAGCTGCACTGAAGAAAGTAGGAAGGAAAGAGTTGTCCGTGTCATCAACAGTGCAATGTTGAGAGAGACACAACTGGCCCTGCTTAGGGGACGAAGAGGAAATTAAGTCCAACCTTTAGACATGAAGCTCAGTACTAGGCCCACCACACTGAAACCCAGTGCCAGGCAGAGCCCCCACATCCCCTGTCTCCAAGCCAGTATCTGCAGACTGAGCCTCTAGACTTTCCTGAGACATGCAGCCTCTAACATCACTCGCCCAACCTCAAGCAAGGAGTAAGAGTCCTTGTACTAGGCAGTAGGATGAGAAAGTGAATACAGGACATTGTCTTAGCATTTAGTACTGAGCTGCTGAAGCCTAAGACCAGGCAGATTCTACTGGTCCCTGGCCAAGACCAATGCCCATGGAAACAGACTTTAGACCAGTAGAGGTAAACCGAAGGCACACATGCTTCAGTGGGCTGTTAGTGTCATTGAAAGCTCTGAAGGATTCATTGTCACTGCTCTAGACCCATGCCAAGTGGAGATCCACCGGCCCAGTGGATCAGACTTCTATTCCAAGCAGCAGCACCTGTGACTGGGTGCAGTGGTGTCAGGCTACACACCCACCTAAGCAGCAAGTAGCCCATAGCCTCAGTCATATGCCTGTGCTTCACTCATCTCAGTGGGTTGTGGCCTCTGGTTATGACCCAGCATTGTGGCATTGGTGGCCATATAACTGCCCACACTATTCAGCCCCTAGCCACATGAAGCACAACATGGACAGAGTCTTATCTGCTGGGAAGGGCTGGGATGGAAAGTAGGTGCCAACCCATTGCAGAGAAGCCAGGGGTCAATTCCTTCACAGAGAGGCTAAGTGGAGAAAATCCCATGGTACATGGTCCCAAGCATCTGGACCTACCCAGCCCTAAGTGGGGGCTTGTGGAAACAGACTCTCCTTTTCAGAAACTCTCCAAGCTCATTTTGAATAACACACCAACTACAGATTTGGGACAAATCCGGGTTTGGAGTGCCCTAGTACTGAAACAGTGATAAATCAATACCAGATTTGAGGCAAACCTGAGCTTAGGGCACCTCCTAGTGCTGAAAATAGTAGAATTCTCCACAAGCTCACAGAAAATAAGCAAAGGGCTTGGAATTTTTGGAATGCCAAGCACAATGACAACAACAAAAGCCACATTACAAATACTGGAATAAATACTTAATCCTTCAATGAGCATTTGATGTAATATGCCAGCAAGCATCAAGAACTTTCAGGGAAGGATGACTGTACCTAGCAGATAACATAAGGTGCCAGAAATCAATCAGATAGCAACCTTACACAAACAAGTCAAAACAATCTAAGGAAACGCAATGAACTTCAAAAAAACAGAAACAATTTAATATTCTAACAGAATAATGTAACAGACATGGAAGTAAGTTTTTTAAATGAAATAGACATCCTTCGGGTGAAAAGCACACTAAGCAAAATTTAAAATGCAACATAAGGCATTAATAGCACAATAGTACAGACAGAAAAAGGAATTAGTGAATCTAAGATAGACTATTTGAAAATATAGTCAGATGGAGCAAAAAGAATGAAAAGGAATTTTTAAAAACTTTCAGAACATTAGGACAAAATTAAAAAGAGCAAATATTCAAGTTACTGGGGTTCACAAGGGACTGGAGAAGGTCAAAGAGGTAAAAAGTTTATTCAAAATTGAAGCTTCCCAAACCTAGAGAAAGATATTAACATTCATTTCCAAAAGGTCAAAAGTCACCAGCCAATTCAACCCAACAAAGTCTACCCCAAGACATATAATAAAGAACTGAAAGTTTTATAGATGAAGAGAGGATTCCCAAAGCACTAACGAAAAGGAAACAACACATAAGGGTGCCCCCCAATTCACTTGGGAGTAAACTTCTTAGAAGAAACTTTATAGGTCAGGAACGGATGGCATAATATTTTCACAGTACTGAAGGAAAAAAAAAAAAACTGCAACCAAGAATACTCACCCAGAAAAACTCACTTACAAGTGAAAAAATAATAAAGACATTCCCAGATAAACAAAAAAAAAGAATTCATCACCCTGAGACATGTCCTGCGAGAAATGCTAACAGGAGTTCTTCAAACTGAAAGACAAACATGTCAATGAGAGTGAAGAAAATGTTGAAAGTTATAAAATTCACTAGCACAAGTAACTATGCCGACAAATTCAGAGTGGTCTAATATTATAAACAAAGAGTGTAAACCATTCACACTTTAGAACAAATAATAAAATAACAATAATAAAACTATATTAATAAAATAATAAAAACCACATTAATATGTTAAGAGATAGGCAATAAAGAATGATGAAAAATGGAACATCAAAAAATCAAAATATAGGAAGGAATGTAGTACGAAAATGTAACATTTAATTAGTATTTTAATCTCATTGTGTTACTGTTTTTTCCTATCTTTATGATCTATCTTCAGCAATGTTAAGTTGGTTTCATTTAAAAATGACTTGTTATAGTCAAAAGATTTATACACCACATGACAAGTACAAAGCAAAAATCTGTAAGAGACACACTAGAAATCATAAGAGAGGAATCAAAACACACTAGTAGAGAAAATCACTTAACCATGAAGAAAACTAAAAGAGAGGAGGAAAGAAATTACAATAAAACTAGAAAACAAGCAACAAAATGTCAATAGTAAGACTTTATTTACCAATAATTATTTTAAGGAGTTGGGAACTAAGCTCAAGTGGTAGAGCACTTGCCCAGCAAGCACAAGGCCCTGAGTTCGATCCCTAGCACCCTACCCAAAAAAATTATCTTAAATACAAATTAAACTATCTGCTTAAGAGGTTTAAAAAAGCTCTACTCTGTGGTTCTTACAAGAAATTCATTTCACCTCTAGGAATATTCATGGACTGAAAATAAAGGGATAAAATAAGATAGTACATGCAAATGGAAAAAAGCAGAGGCAGCCATACTTGTATCAGATAAACTAGACGGTAAATCACAAGACAAAAAAAAAAAGACAAGGGCTGGGAATTTGGCTCAGTGGTTAGAGTACCCGTCTCGCAAGCACAAGGGCCTGAGTTAGATCCCCAGCACCAAAAAAAAAAAAAAAAAAAAAAAAAAAAAAAAAAAAAAAAAAAAAAAAAAAAAAAAAAAAAAAAAAAAAAAAAAAAAAGAAAGAAAGAAAAATCACTCGGTAATGATAAAAGAGCCAATTTAGCAAGGGGAGATAGATAGATAGATAGATAGATAGATAGATAGATAGATAGATAGATGGACAGATAGTTATCCAATATTGGAAAACTCATATATTAGTACATCTACAGTGAAAAATAGACTCCAATACAATAATTTTGGGGAACTTTAACACTTTACTTTTAGCAATGGACAGATCATTCAGACAGATACTCACCAAAGAAATACCCTAGTTAAATCAGATCAACTGGACCTAGGATATCTGTAAAATATTCCATCCAACAGTTTCGGAATACACATAGAACATTTTCCAGGCTAGATCACATGGTAGTCAATGAAACAAGTTTCAACAAATTTTTAAAATTTTAAAACATATGAAATATATTTTCCAATCTCAACACAATAAAACTAGAAATCAATAACAAGAAAATCTTTGTAAACCATACAAACACATGGAAATTAAGCACATTAATCTTGAGTAAACAATGGATCAAGAAAAAAATTAATAAGGAAATTTAAAGATTTCTTGGAACAAATGAAAACAGAAATACAACATACTGGACTTATGGGATATACCAAAATCAGTACTAAGAGGAAAGTTTATATCAATCTCTGTATCAAAAAAGCAGAAAGATCTCAAGTAAACAACATATTGTTACATCAGGAAGAAACTAGAAAAATGAGAACAAATTAATTCAAAATTAGTAGAAAAGCAATCATAAAGATCAGAGTATAAATAAAACAGTAAAAATTATACATGATCAACAAAACAAACAGCTGAATTCAGTGGGAAAAAATAAAACTAACAATCCCTAAGCTCAACTAACTAAAAGAGAGGGAACATTCAAATATAAAAAATCAGAGATGACAAGGAAAACATTAAAATTGACACCATAGAAATACAAAGGATCATTAGATACGCTTATGAACAATTTTATGAAAAGAATATTTGATAACAGAGAAAAAAATAAACTTCTGAATACATACAACTTAAGAAGATTGGATCACATAGGAACAGAAAACCTGAACAGACCAGTAACAAGCAACAAGATAAAATCAGTATTAAAAACTCTTCTCTCAAAGTAAAGCTCCATGGCTTCACTACCACACATCTGAAAAAGAACTGATACCAATTCTTCTTAAATTAGCCCCAAAAAAATGAAGGGGAGGGAATTCTTCCAAATTTTTCTGTGATACCAGCATTACACTCATATCAAAACCAAACAAGGAACAAAGAGGAAGAAGACATGATACTTATATGTACCAATTCCCCACAATGAATATATTTATTATGTATTGCAAACATATAAAAAAGAAACAAAAAGAAAGCTCTAGGCTAATATCCTTGATGAACAAAGAAGCAAAAAATCTTCAACAAAACATCAGCAAACTGAAAAAGATTATTCATCATGATCAAGTAAAATAAATCCCAGGGATACATGGACGGTTGGACATATGACATGAGGTCCTAGGTTCAAGCCCCAGCACCGCATGAGTGAGTGGAGAAAGGAGAGGAGGAGGAGGAAGACAGGCGAGGGGAGGAGAAAGAAGAGGAGGAGAAGGAAAGGAATTTAGCAAGCCACTTGAACATCACATCCTTACTACAAAGAATCTTCTGCTATTGATAGTCCAAGAAAATTTAAAACATTTCACAATAAAAGAAAACCGCAAGAAATAATCACATATCTGTAACAAGAAAGAAACAGAAAATGTGATAAATAGTATTGAGGTACCATCAGACTCTTTTTCTCTTAGGAGACAAATACCAAAGCATTTAGGGCTGAAATGTCATGATATTCACAATTAAATTTCAAATTATTCAGCAAGTACACACTCAAGGGAGACAGCAAATGTGCCAAAATGTTAACAGTTAGATAATCTGAAAATATATTGTTTCTTTTGCCATTTTTAAAAATTTTCCTATAGGCTTTAATTTTTTTCCAAGTAAAGGGGAAAATCTGAACTTAAATTATAGATGCTCAACATTTTTGTTGTTGTTATTGCTACAAAATCCCTGATGAAGGAGCAAGGACATCTTCAGTTCACTGTAGATCATCGAGGGATCTAGCACTCTACAGATACAAAAGATGAACAAAAGAACACTCAAAGTGAAACCCAGACCAGACCAATAAAGAGTCATTTTTCTAGGCCACACACAATTAAAGATTCTCACCAATTTCTTAGTGTCAAACAATGAACACTGAATGACAAAATCCAATACATATTAAATTAGTACATATAATTATACTAAACTCTGTAATAAATGATTTTTCATGCTCCATGAGTGTTGTTTCTTTGGTTAGCTTTATAAATTCTAAATTATTAGATATCTCCAAGGATTTGTAAAGATGGATCCAACTGTAGTACATCCTAATAGGAAACTGCAATCAAAACTTTTTGCCAAAAGCAAGAGGATTAGATAAACAGAAATGTGTCTGGACAGAATCTCAGAATCTCTGGGGTCGTGTTACAGCTTCAGACTTTACTAGCTCTAAGAATCTTTTTCCAATTACTCAGTGCATCTGCTTCTTTTTCTATAAAATGTAAAAAATAATGGCACCTATATTTCAAAGTTGTTGGAAGGATTATGAAATGTTTACAATGTGGCATTGCATACAGTAAACTCTTAGTAACTGTTAACTATTAAATACAGTTTATTACCTTCCAGTATGCTACATCTTACACACATACATACACAGAGCTCCAAAACATAATTATCAACCCAAAAATTTTTACATAGAGAGTTTTCAGAGCTGTCAGTGAAGTTATAAGCCTGTTGAACTAATAAAATCTCATTCAATCTTTTATAGACATTTCATCTTCATATATCATGGGTATTACAGTTTAGTGCCAGGTCAACAAATATAAATGTCCATGTCTTCCTTTCACTTCTTTTTCATTTTTTTCCTTTTTATTTATTTTCTTGTCCCTTTGCTCTCTCTTCTTTGTAATTCTCTTTCTCTTTTTATTTTTTATACTCTGGAACGTTCCTCTACATTCACGAGTACAATCTTTCTTCTCTAGTTGTAATTACAGTGGATCAGAATATCCTCATATCTGACCAACTGATCAAAATATTATAGAAGAGTAACTTATAACCTTGTAGAAGATTATAGGAAGGCAATACGTCAGGGACTATGTCAAAACTTGTGAAAAGTTCAATACACAGATTTCCCAACTGATAAATGATATAAATGTTCCTTGCTCGATGGACTTAAACCAAACATCCAAATCTAAAACTGCCCTTTTTAGTCATCATTCCCAACAAGAGTTGTGATACATTCAATTGGTATAGTTTTATTCTTTTCAACAGTTTTTAGTGATTCTTTAACATTATATTCCTATTCCTTTCACTGAAAGTCTGGAAGTCCCTGATCTGACTATTTAATTCAATTTGAACAGTAATAAAGACAACATAATTTGCATGAAAACACTTGATAGTAATTTTTGACTGTTCTCTTGTAAAGCAGAGACCATGATGATTTGATTTGGATACCAGTTAGGACAGTACGGCTTGTACTTGGGAAGTTAATAAAGACTTTAATTGTCCTCTTTGACTGTACCAATGATAAGATATTTGGAGATGCAGGAAAGAGTCTGATTAAACATAGGATAGCATTAAGTTAGTTAGAAAATAAAGCCCATGAGAAAGGTAAGTGGCAAGCATAAAGAGTTATTAATAATAATATTTTACATTAGTATACAATCCAATTTATAAGGCACCATTACAGAAATTCAATTTATTTCAATACAAAGAGTATTTAAGGAGCATATACTTAAAGAACTATGCCAGACTGTCTGTGGAAAACAGAAAATGAATATAACCTCACGGAAGATTCATAAACCAGTGGAAGATATGACCTAAGTGATTCAAAGAAATAGAATATTGTAGAGATGAAAACTATTATAGAAATATAGAGGAAAAGAGAAATAATCTAACTGGAGATATCAAAGAAGGTTTCATTGACCAAGTGTTACTTGAATTTGGGCCTTGAAAAAAGAAAGCACATTTGAGCAACACCAAATACCAAGAGCGTAATTTACAGATCTACAGAAAACAATTCTAAAATTTATATTGAATCAGAAGAAACCCCAAATAACCCAGTATTACTTACTGGGCAATAAGACCAAAACAGGGCAATAGTCCAAAGCAATAAGACCAAAGCAGGCAGCATAGCAATCCCAGACTTCAAGCTATGCTACAAAGCAGCAGTAATAAAAATGCTATGGTACTGGATCAAAGACAGACACACAGAGCACTGAAACAGAATCGAGGACACAGAAACTTCCCCAGACAGACTCAAATACATGGTATTTGACAAAGAGTCCAAAAGCATATGTTGGAGGAAAGACAGTCTATTCAACAAATGGTGAATAAGCTCTCTTTGGGAAAACTGGCTATCCGTTCATGGGAGAATGAAATTGGACCCGTATCTCTCACCTTGTACTGAATTAAAATCAAAATGGATCAAAGATCTAAACATTAAAACAGAAACATTAAACCTCCTTGAAGACAAAATGGGTAAAACACTTGAAGACATAGGAGTAGAAAAAGACTTTCTAAACAGAACCTCAACTGCTCAGGAAATAGCAACAAGAATCAATAAATGGAATTGTATCATACTAGAGACCTTCTATGAAGCAAAAGAGTCAATCAGAAGAGTAAAGAGAAAACCTACAGAATAGGAAAAAGACTTGCCAGCTACTCCTTAGACAGAGGACTAATATCTAGACTACACAAAGAACTCAAAGAAATTAAAGTACCTAAAATTAATGACCCAGTCAAGAAATGGGCCAGAGAAATGAACAGACACTTCACAGTGGAAGAAATACAAATGCCCAACAAATACATGAAAAAATGTTTAACATCTTCAGGCATTACAAAAATGCAAATTAAAACAACACAAAGATTCTATTTTACCCCAGAAAGAATGGCAATCATTAGGAAATCAAACAATAACAAATGCTAGTGTGCCTGTGGCAAAAAAAAGGGAATGCAAACTAGTACAACCATTATGAAAATCGGTACGGAATTTCTCAAAAGCCTGAAAGTAGAAATTTCATACAACCCAGCCATTCGCCTACTAGATATCTTCCCTGAAGAACTAAAGTCATCATACTACAGCTATATTTGTATACCCATCTTTATAGCAGCTAAATTCTGGAAGAAGCCTGTATACCCATCAGCAGATAACTGGATAAACAAAATGTGGTATCTGCATATAATAGAATACTACTTGGCTATAAAGAAGGACATTAAAGTCACTTGTAGGAAAATGGATGGATCTGGAAAACATAATTCTGAGTGAAATGAAACAGATTAGCAAGCTTGAATACCATATGGTATCCCTCATTTGAGTGAGGCAAAATACAGACAAAAAGAAAATGATAAAATATGAATATGAAAAGACAAGAGGACAGATCTAACCCAACAGGCAAAGGGTCCAAGAGAACAAGAAGAGGCCAAAGGGGAGGGGAATGAGAATTCAGAGGAATAAAGAGATTGTAAAAACAAGAACCTAATAACCCAAATTTAAAACAGTAACACATACACTATGTACTACAGTCAACTTTATGTAGCTGCAACTTAATACTGCATCTATGAGGCTGTTTATACTGCTTGTTATTATACGCAAATGGAACAATGTATTATGGTCTGTAAATTTGTGTAATCGTCTAAATTTGTGTAATTTGGATAAATTTTAATAAAAAAAGGAGGTAGCAACTTTATTTTGAGATGAGAAGGAGACAAAGTAGCACAATACGATTATTTCAAAAGTACCAGACTTGAATGTCAAAATGTCAGAATACAGCCTCAGTTACTAACCACCCATATTAAACAGTACAATATACCCACCAACCAAGAAATATGTATTGATCCTTATATATAAGGTTCTGTTATAGGTACTCCAGAGATGCAGATTTAAAAAGACATTTTCCTTACTCTGCGCCCACACAGAGGTATCTTCTGTGATTCTGTGACACAACTTGAATAATGCCACGATGGTTTCTGTTTCTTTGTTAAATGTAAATATATAAATAATATATATATATAATATATATATTCCTCCTTTTGATAGTTATAAAGGAAATCTATGTAGAAAGAGGATGATACTGAACTCACAGGCTGTGTCTCTCTATTCACTACCAACAGCTGCCATAACCAGCTGTTCTCACACATTCTTTCCATGCAGCGCATTTTCCTGGAATGTAGATTAATTTATGACACTCTACTGAGCCTCTGTAAAGACAGAAAAATTCATGTGATTTACAGAACTCTGGTGGAAAATATTGTCAGTTTTCCTCTTACTCTGAATACAGGTTCAATGAAAACTCTGAACAATTCATACAAAAACTGAAGAAAAAATTCTCTAGCCCATATGGACAGGCAATATTACCAGGTATTGTATAATCATTCGTGGGATGCCATCTAACAAGAGTTAAGAACTCTGGCTCTCAGTTGAGTTGACAAGCCTACAGATACATATAGCTATACTGTGCATCCTAACTCTATCACTGCCAAGCTAGTTAGATTTTAATTGTTCTCCTCCTTGGTTTCTTCGTATGCATAAATGATCATACCTATTTCCTAAACCTACCAAATGAAATTAGACATGGAAATGCTCATTATATATGCTTGGTTAATTGCAGCCTTTAAACTTGTCATCATCCTTGGGAATAAATAAATAAATATATATATATATAATAACTATCATTTTCAAGCTACTAACTTATTTTAGAACAAGGAAAACTAGTAGTTATGGCTATTTCACTTCAAATCACATAGGTAATGCCATTTAAGAAAAGTAGTAAAAAAAAAATCTCCAGAGTTTCTATGTAGGTAGATCAAATCTCATAAATACCATTAAGATATTTTCAATGTTGTAATTAAAACCACATCAAAATGACAAGCCAAGTTTCAATTGTATTCTCAACACTTACGATATTATACTCATAACAAAAGCTTGAATCATCTTCCCATATCTCCCAAACTACATGATATACGCTCTAGTAGGAGAAATAGAATAAAATTTCTAAGTACAACTCCAAGTTCCTACCTCCAATGTTCTAGCTCTTCTATCAGTATTTTTATCCTAGATTTTATGATCACAAAATCACTTTAGTACTACTGATAAGCAAAGCAAACAACATATGATAACTCCAGAATTCAACATTTGTAAGGAAATATTTCAAGTCACTAGTATTGCCTCCTTCACAATACATATGTCAACATAAAAGTAAATTAACTTACAGTGAACAAGAACTTCCTTAGACTCCATGAAAGTGACAGAAGAGTGGGATAAACTTCAACTTCTAAATACAAATGTCTGTTACTACTTCTGTCTCTTACACATACCACCTTACCAAATATACAACCACAGACACTCCTTCCTAACAGCTGACTTTTAATCCTGTCTTTAGGTTTAAGCAAGAGCCTTTCAAAACTACATAGCATGCAACACTGAAATTACAAACAAGAAAACTGTTTTTAAAATTATTGCCTTTCTATCTTCCTGCATGTTCTCCAGGAAAAGACTGGCTAAACTTGCAACAGAACTATATAATTTGTTTTCACATCTATTGCTGTATTGAATATATTAAGACTACCCAATACAATTTACTTCTTTCAGCCAGGGTATGTGCACTCTGGGATGTAACAGAAATGTCAAAGCCATTTGGATGCCACTGAAGATGAAACATTAATGTTATAAAGGCAACTACTGTAATCAGGTTATATTACTTCCAGGAAATAAATAAACACTATCTAATCCAGACCTTCCCACAACACCAAAGCCTAGAGCGAATGGATTGGCAACGATATTATAGAGATTTTACACATACCACTGACTGCTATTTTTCTTTGCAGTATCAAATAGGATAATTTTTAAGAGTGTTATGTTCACCTAACTCCCAAAAATACTAAAAAGCAGTGGCCCTGGTTTTTACTCACAGAAAACAATTTCGACTCCTAAAATCACTAATTTTCTTTTTTAAATGCCATAAAATATTGCTTGCTACATGTAATCCTTATCGCTTATAAATTATATTTACAGAATAACTACAGAAAAGGTGAATATTATTTCACATGAGTTCTGCATTAACAAAATATAAAAGTACTACGTTTGATTTTCCACAAAACACTGTCCTCAGAATTCTTACACACATAAGAACTCCTCATCTACATATCACTAACAGATAATATCCACTCAGTTCATATTTTTGAGCCTACCATGTGCCAGACACTGTATTAGATTCTATAGGTATAAAAAATATGACAAGCTCCTTTGTGAAACAGTTTTACAATACATATAGTGACTGTTCCGGTAGTATACAACAAGGTTATTTCATCAAAATTTCCCCTTAATATTCCCTTTTCAGAAATCCCTGCATCCAAGGGAATTTCACTTTGCCTTATTTTATGAAGGTAAGTTCTGCTCAACTATTGAATATAGTAATATTTAAAGGTAACAAGGAAAAAAGCAGTGACAGAAAAACATAATAGCTAGTTGACTACCCATCAATTGAA
This sequence comes from Hystrix cristata, assembly GCA_004026905.1. Lineage (NCBI taxonomy): Eukaryota > Metazoa > Chordata > Mammalia > Rodentia > Hystricidae > Hystrix > Hystrix cristata. Next base: position 58,944 of record PVJO010010141.1, read on the forward strand.
TTCACACACTAAAGGCCAACTCATTTCTACATAGGTTTCTAAGGATAGCCCATGGGATGATACAATTTTTATAAGTACAAAATTATTACCAGCCTAATCTGAATTTAAGCTAATCTCCAGAAGATCCTCTGAAAGTAATAGCCCAACTCCAAACTCGAACTTCTGACAGGAGCCGGAGGCAAAGGTAAACGTGTAGTACAACCTAGACATTAGAAAATCATACACACACACACACACACACACACACACACACTCACAAAATTTCTTGGTTTATCCTCTGTTGTTCCCAGGAAATACTTAGTAAAAATGAATATTTTTGTAACATGAAAGCTGGAATAGTGAGTGAAAATGCAGGCAACTCACAGTCTAACAGATACTACTTGGAGTGCTGGGGACTGAAGAAGAGAGCCTAGCTTTCACTTCGAACAAGGCAACAGTTGATGCCATGTACAAACATGATGCAACTGTGGTTTGGACCCCTAACTATACCATATAAAAAATTAACTCAAAATGGATTAAAGCTCTAAATTTAAAGAGCTGAAATTATAAAGGTTTTAGAAAAAAATCTTAAGCATAAACTTTCATGACCTTGGGTTAAGCAGTGGTTTCTTAGATAAGACATCAAAAGCACGACCAACCAAAAGAAAATAAACAGACAATGAAAATTTGTACTTCAAATGAAACACCAAAAAAGTCAAAAGACAACTCACAGACAGAAAAAAATATTTGCATATTGTTTATTTTAATAAGGGTCTATTACTGAGACTATACATAGAACTATTACAGCACAACAGAAAGTTTTAAAAACTGCTAAGTTTTGTAAAAGGAGGCAAAGATCTGAACGGGCATTTCTTCAGAGAAAACTTACACACAATTGATAAGTACATGAAAAGATGCTCAAAGTCATTAGCCATTAGAGAAATACAAATCAAAACCTACATCAGAAAATCATAGCTATGATAAAAAAGAGATAACAATAAATGCCAATTAGGATACAGAGAAATTGGAATACATTACTGGGAGGAATTTAAAATGGGTTTAGTATCTGGAAAAAATTGGCAGTTCCTTAAAAAATTAAACATAGAGTTACCATATGAACCAGTAATTCTACTCCTAGGTAGAGACACAGGTTAATCCAAAACAATGTCCATACAAAAATCTGTACACAAATGTTTGTGGCACCATTAATCATAAGTCAAAAAGTAGAAACAACCTAAAAGCTTATCAGCCAGTGGGATGGATAAACAATATATAGTACATATATCCACACAATGGAGGACTTCAGCAACAAAAAGGAATGGAATGGGGAGTCATGCTACAACTCAGATGAACCTTGAAAAGATGATGTTAAATAACAGAAGCCAGTAACGAATGCCACACATGGTATGATCTCACTTATCTGAAACATCCAGAATAGGCAAAGGCACAGAAAAGATTAATAGTAACCCAGGCACAGGGGAGAGGGGATGTGAGCAGTGCCTACTAATGGGTATGAAACTCCTTTAGATAGTGATGAAACTATTTTAGAACAGTAAAAATGGCTATACAACTTCATAAATTTACTAAGTCACTGAATTTTATACTTCAGAGAGTGGATTTTATGGCATATGAATTATATCCCAGTAAAACTATTATTTTAAAAAATGAAGTAAGTTCAGCCCACCTACTTTGTCTAAAAAAATTCCATGCCAAAATGACTCTTACTAATAATTAAGAGAATTCTTACAAATATTAGCAAACAGTAAAAGTTGAATTTTCTAAAATTAACCAACATTCATATTGGATTTGAGAGTTTCAAACAATGTAGCATTTAAAATTTTAGTAATAACAATGATTTTTAGAAAAAGAAAAATTCAATACTAGAAATGGCTTCACTGCCTAATGAGCCATGTCTGCTTTTATCCACAATCTGGTTAATTAATCTTTCCAATCTTAACAGTTTATAACTTCCCTTTTAATCTCCCCAAATCAACCAATAAACCCTTTGCATACCCTGAAAACACTTCATGCTTTCTTTAATACGCTTATTCTATTTGGAATGCCGTTTTCTCCTGCATAAATTCCACCTACCCTCCAGGGTTGGAAATGCCACCCCTCCTTTATGAAGCCTTTCCTGATTCTTCTCCATCAGTTAGGATCGGGCTGGAACTTAATTACAAATCTCAATGTACTTACATGTGTCTTAAGATATTTCTTAGTAATGCTTTCCACCATCATATGTGCATTATTTTTCTCTTACTAAACAATGATTATAAACTGTATGAAAATTCTAACATGTGCCAGGATACATCAGTTCTAATCCTCACAACAACCCTGCAAGGTAGATATTATTATTCTCCTTTTAAAGATAAAGAAACTAAGATTGAGAGAAGTTGAATCACTTGCTCAAGGTCTATCAAGAAATGGAAAGTCTGAGGTTTAACACCATTCCATCTTTATCCCAAACATTGCTTTCTACAGGCCCTGGTGCATAATAGATTTTCAAAGATGGTTCACTGAACATCTAATTAGGACTAACCTAAAAGTCACTTATTTTGAGCATAGGCTTTAGATTCAGACTTACCTTGGTTCAAATTTCAACTTCATTATTTACGAACTGACTTGAGGAAATTACTGAAGTTCAACCCCAATTTCCTCATTTGTAAAAGAAGGTTACAATTTTAGGTGACAGAGTTCGTGCAAGGATTAAATGAGGCAAGAAATATTAACATTCTTAGCAAATAATAAGAGTTCAATAACTGTAGATATTCTTCTTTCTCATACTCTTTTTCTCTTGTTCCCTTTCCTCTACTTAGAGTGGTTTAATGAGAAGAAGTTGTTCTTCGAGGTCAGCAAATTTGCTAGAGTTCAACAACCCTTTCTGGATGATTGACTTACGAGGGTGTTACGTTACTGTGGTGGGCTGATACGGTCAACTTGAGCTGAAGTGAGTTGGTATGGTTCTGTTGCCTACACAACATAAAGGAGAACAGAAGAACAAGATAGAAGGAGGCTGTTCCCCAGGAAAAGCTCTGTTGCGGCTGGTTTTCCTGAAGGAAACTCAGCTGTTTTCACTGCAGGAGCAGCTCGGGGTCTTGCTGTTGTCAGGAATGGCTGCTGTTTGCTTTGAAAGAGCTCTGGTCTTCATCTCCACTGTGAGCATGGTATCCTGGTTCCAGTACAGATTTCTTCAGCTTTTTAGTGCAGACGCCGACATACAGGCGACACTGTCATGGGCTCCCAGCCCTTGATTGAATCTTTGAGGTCTCCAGTACATAGACAGAAGTTTTACACTCTTCCTGCATTTGGCTCCTGTGTGAATGCTGTAACTTGGACTTGTCCTGTATTAAATCTGTTCTTTTACATTGGCCCTATTTATATCTAGTTTAGTAATTGTATTAGTTACAATTACTAAACTAGATATAAATAGGGCCAATAACACACCTGTTAAGTGGTTAGGAGCCAGAATTAAATATATGGTAGGTGTGGATTTAGTTAGTTATTCTTATCATATTTAATTATATGATACCTTTAAGTCTAAGTACATTCCTGACCAAGTTTGTATCTCAATTTTTGCATTGGTAAAAAAGGGATAACAAAACTGTCTTATCCTGGGGCTATAAGAAACAAATGAGTTAATCTGAGTCATTGGTCAATGATGTTTAACAGCAGAGCCTGAGGGTTATTTTACAGAACCCCAAAATGTGCTTGAACAGGAGATGAGAAGATCCCAGGTACCCAGGCTAAGGCACACTCTGTGCTTCACAGTCAGCTCTTTGCTGGTCAGTGGAGGATGGAAAGCATAGCTGTCAGGGTCTCATACTAAAGGGGTAGGGAAGTTATCTCCTCCCAAGTTTTATACAGCCTCTGTATCAAGAAAATAGGAAAGAGAATCAGAATGAAAAATACATGTAAATTTTAATAAGGAAAACCTATGTGCAAGGGAATTGCAATCTAATGACAACCACCAAAAATCCAAAAGTGATGTCAATCTCTTATACAAAATTCTACCAAGATTTTTTTTTTAAATATTTTAGCCTGGTCACATAAATAAACTCATCATGCTCTCATTTCTAAAATACCACTTAGGCAAGTTGTACTAATTCTGGGAAAATGATTAATTTAAAAGCTATTTTTCCTCCTCTGAGGTCAGACTGGATTTTTTTATAGAGGCCAGCGAGAACACAGTCATAAAAAGAACAGGTGCTCTGAACCGCTGAGGAGAGAAAACTGAACTTCTCAGGATAATCATAAGAACTAGCAAAATTTTAAATTCTTAATGGAGAAGAGATGCAACAACTAAGTCACTCAAAAGATAATAGTTCCACTTTTTCCACTCCACATTCCCTGAAAAGTGACATTAACTGCCCTTTAGTACTAACAGACTCTGAGATGCCGGAGTTCACCCTCAAGGAAAACAGTCTTTTAATGGAGAAGCTTTTGTACATACGTTTTCTTTCAGAAACAAACAGAGATGTAATTGATTATTGACTACTTCACTTCTTAGATTCTGTGACCCATAGACCTGGATATGTCTTGAAGAGAATATAGCACTGTGAAAGAATTGCAGGCTTTGGAATCTGAAACATCTGCTCCAACTTTCTAGCTGTGTGATTTCAGGTAACAGAAATACCTATATGCCATTGTAACCACTTTAATATGTTACATTTTTTAACTCTCATAAAAATTCTGTATGTTGGTATTACTATTGTTCCGCCATTTAAAGATGAGAAAACTGATGGTCAGCAAGATGAGGTAACTTGATCAAAATTTCACAACCAGTCAGTGACAGAACTAGGGCTCAAGTGCACAAACACTATCTCCAGAAACAGCAGTTCTGTCTCATCACAGTGAGTTCTGATGTATTTCTCCTGAATTTTTTCTCTATTGCTTATCCTTTGACTATAAAATAAGATGAATTATAGGGCATTTTAAAGAGTAAATAATATATGAAAAGCACAGATCCTTGCACATAGTAGGTATATAATAAATAGGTCCTTTATGTGATCATTAACACAGTTCATGCCATAGGGTCTCAAATTGAAGCAGCCTATCACACCTTTGTTCCAGTTTGAAATACAGATATTGAAGTGTCTTATAGTCAGCCTTTACATAAAAGTGTCCCTGATCCTTGGTTCCAACTTTGCCTACTCCTCAACATGATATGTAGACATGCCCTTTTCTACAATAAATAATTAGATTCTCTAAAAGGAGAAGGTTTTTTTTTTTATTTATGCCTGTGACTATTACATTCTCCAACACAGTGTTTAGCACAAACATGATACTTAATATTTATGGAAGAGAAAAAAGAAAGAATGGAGGGAGGAAAGTGGGAAAGATAGGGTAATACAAACAGCCCAAAAACTAACTAAAAAACAAAAGTTAACATGAGGACTATTTGGGGGCTAGGGAGGTAGCTCAGTGGCATAGCACTTCCAACATGAGTCCCTGTCACAAAAGTGAAATATATTTTACTTTTGTAAAGAGCATTCCAGGGCACATCAACTATTGCAATGTTGGTATTTAAGTAGAATTATTAACTAGTCTAGAAATTCAGTACTTTTGGATGAGAAGTTCTCTTCATTTTTTGAAAAAAGCTGTTACATTTGATTTTCCCATTTAAATACAGCAGGACTAGTGGGCTCCCAATTTAACTGTAGTCAATGTGCAACATTTTCAAATAGGTTTGACTCTAAGCCTCGTCAGCTGCCAGGCGACCATTCTGTGTCTGACAGCTGTAGATGATGAACAACAAGACTAATGTTGCTGTCAGGAAGCCAAATATTTTGTTTATGACCTCAATAGAGAATCAATGAATATCAGCTAATTTCTGACCATTATATGCAAAAGGACACCTTCTTACTCTGTTAAGGCAATCATGTTTGAAGAGGTACATAATACTTTGAGTTCAATAAATCTGGAACAAAAAGTATAAAATCTTATTGTCTTTAAAAATGGAAATTCTAGTGGAAAAAAAATCTATATAAAAGGACGAGAGGTTATTTTCCCTCCCCTCTACTACTTTTTATCTATTGTTTCAAAGTTCAGAAAACTGTATCTGTATAATTGAAGATGGATTAAAAATAAATGAGGTATGGGCACCCAAAAGCGCCGGCGGGCCTCCTGATCCTGGGACTCTCCTGCTCAGGTGAGAGCGGGTCAGCGCGGCGCCGGGGACAAAAGACTGCAACCGGGGCTGGGAAGTGCCATCCGGTCCCCAAACAGCTGGGCGCTCCTTAGTTACCTCCTGGGCACCCAAAAGGGCCGGCGGGCCTCCTGATCCTGGGACTCTCCTGCTCAGGTGAGAGCGGGTCAGCGCGGCGCCGGGGACAAAAGACTGCAACCGGGCCCGCGCACCGGCAGGGTCTGAAGCCATCAGCATGCGTAAAATGTAGGCCTCCTCTCTGGCGACACTATCTTCTGCTGTTTTCCCACCCACACTCTCTCTGGTTTTTTTTGTTTGTTTTTTTTTTGTCTATATGTTTGATTTTTCCTCCTCTTTCTTCTCCCATTGTCCCTCTTCTAGTTTTTTCTTTGTCACTTTCTTTTCCCTTCCCCTCTGTGAAGTCAGAATTACCAAGTAGAGCCAACCATTACCTTGTCATCGAAGATAACCCTGGAGGACTAAAGGTTATAAGAACCAAGAAATACATATACCCAGAACAAACTACAGAAAGAGACATTCCCAAGGAGGATGCTACTACCTATCTTTTTGTAACCTCATACAAAGAAAATATCAAACCAACTCGGAGAACAAACTAAAAGGGGTAAAGTACATATGTATACAAAGAAAATGACCAGACATAAAACCAAAACGCAACCCCAGACCCCCAGCCCAACGAGAATAAATATAGAGGACAATAACACCGAGGATGTCAGAAGACACCCAACCAAACTCTC